>VDFB02335837.1:0-13097 GCA_007258455.2 Sequoia sempervirens | reverse complement strand
TTTGGATTAGCAACTTTGGATATTCTTACAGATTTTTTATGTGATGGCATTGCATCTTTTTCTTTGGGATCCACATGGTTTTGATTTTTGCTTTAGTGGGCCTTTGTGGCTGATGGGTTTGATTTGGATTGTGGATTTGATTTTTCTTTTCTTCACCATGTCTTGTAGAGGGAACATGGGGAGCTTTAGATCCATGTGGATGTTTGGATTTATGCATTTTTATGTTAGCATCCAAAGTGCATTTATTAGCAATGGGATGGGTGTGAGGGGATGGACGATGTGAAGCAATGGAGGTAGGAGTATGGGGATTACGTGTAGACGAAGGGTGTGCAGGTATGTGCCTTTGTTGATCCTGATTAGGATGTTTATGATGGATGCCATGGATAGGTATTGGATGGATAAAAGGATGAGATGGAGGAGGTGATTTTGGGATATACGGACCCAAAGTAAATGGAGTGGGTGGAGGGACATAGGGACCCAAGATGGATGGAGTAGATGAAGGATGGGATATGGTGGATGGAGGGATGTAAGGACCCAAGATGGAGGGAGCAGATGAAGGAGGAATATGGACGGTGGTTTTGAGGCGATACGATAGAGGAGGAGGGATGGCAACATATGATTTGGTGGAGCGATGAAAAGAGCCTATATTTGTTTTGGAAGAGGCTCGTTGAGGACGTCTAGAGGTTTTACCAACATCTTGAGATTGTGAGGCTTGGGAAATAGGTCTAAGACCTTGCATGCAGATTTGTTCTTTGACTTGGATGGGCTCTAAAATACCTTGCTCATGAAGGCCTAGACCTTTTCCTTGATAGTTCATTTTCTTGAGCATTCGATCTAGGACAGGATTTGTGTTATTCTGAAAACATGATGCAAGTCCATTATTAGTGGAGAGGATGATGGGCTGCAAAATACACCATGATTTCACAGGAGGCCACCATGGAAGAATGTGGAGAGCACCAAGGATATGCTGCAGGTATAGTAGTTCTTAGGCGATGATGGGATCATGAGAAGGAGATGTGATGGGATAGCAACATCGAGAGGGAGAGGGCCATGATAGGATCTGATTCAGGTAGTAGGCCCAAGGATGGAGATGGAGATGGGAGGGTGGAAGCTTGAAATGACAAGGGGATCATGGGATGGAAATGGACGGGACCGTGGATCTTGAGGTGGACTAGATGGGATGGTAGGATCTTGATCTAGAGAAGGGGATATGTTGGCATGCTTTGGATTAGACTCTTGGCATGACTCATCTTGTGTCAATGGCATGATAACGGAGTCTTGTTGGGAAGATGGAGGGATGGAGGATTCATGAGGTTCATTGGGATGGGTTTGGGCGTCGTCGATGGGTTTACTGACTCTTGGAGTAGGAGGTGGATGTTCAATGGATTCAGTAGATGTGAAGGTAAGGGATGGGGACTTAGTAGATTCAGAAGATGTGATGGTAGGAGATGGGGGTTCAACAGATTCAAAGGATGTGATGGTATCATCAATGATAGGTGTTGGATGGAGAAGGGTCTCATCACTAACAACCATGGATGATGGGTCGGGATGGCATGGTTCCATAACTGCAATGTGTGGAGCAGGGGATGTTTCCTTTGTTATAAGTCCTTGGAGAAACTTGAATACGCTAGGCTGAGATGGCGAGGTGGGAGTGGATGAAGGTTTATGGATTGGTGGGCTAGGGTTAGATGAAGGAATGGGATTGAATGGACCGGAAATAGATGGGGGATTAGGATTGATGAGGACTAGGAGTAGATGGATGAATGGGATTGAATGTAGGACTATGAGTAGATGGGGGATTAGGAGGAATGGAGGACTAGGAGTAGATGGATGAATGGGATTGGATGGAGGACTAGGAGAAGATGGAGGACTAGGATTGGATGGAGAGTTAAGGTAAGGATATTGGAGTGGTGAATTAAGGTAGGGGGACATGGATTGTGGATTAGGATAGGACGATATAGTGGGACAAGAGGATGTGGGGAATGAATTATAATAAGCGTGGGTATTGAGGATGGTGGATTAGGATGAGGATATGTGGATGTAGGATTAAGGTAAAAGGGTGTGGATGGAGGATTAAGATAGGAAGATACGAATGTAGGATTAGAGTGAGTAGATTGGCATGGAAGATTAGGGTAGTGGTGATATGCAGATGAAGGATTTAGATAGGAGGATGTGGATGGGGGATTAGGATAGGGGTATTGAGATGGTAGACTAGGATAAGAGGGTGTGGGTGTTGGATAAGAGGATGATGTAGATGAAGGGTATGATGGATATCCCTTGTCAAAGGTAGCAAAAGCAACGTGATTAGGCATGGATGAAGACATAATGGGAGAACTCAAGGGGGTGATTGGATTTTGGAAAGTGGGTGGAGAAAGATTACTAGAGATGATAGTGTCAATGGGATCTATGTCGTATACCTCTTGATCAACAAGACTTTCGTTATCGTCATCAATGCAATTAGAGTTTCCCTTGACCACTATTGATGGAGGATAAGGATTCATGATGGTGAAAAGATAAAGAGGATGGATAAAAAAAAGATTTTGGATGGGAACGGATTAAAGCTCAAATCAAGATTTTGGTCAAGCTCAGATCAGGATTAGACTAAAGCTCAGATTAGGATGATTGGATGATGCGATGGGATTGATTTTGACGATCGACACCGAATCTGCTTCAAGATGGAAGTAGATTGATTGTGTCGAAGGTGATGTGATTAGATCGGATTGGATAAGGTTGATTGGATCAGATTTTGATTGAATAGATCAGATTGGATAGGATAGGATTGGATTAGATTTGATTGGATTGGATTTGGATTTGATTGGATTGGATTTGATTGGATTTGATTGGATTGGATTTGGATTCGATTTGATTGGATTGGATTGGATTTGATTGGATTGGATTTGGATTCGATTTGATTGGATTGGATTGGATTTGATTGGATTGGATTTGGATTTGATTGGATTGGATTGGATTTGGATTTGAATTGGATTTGGATTGGATTGGATTAGATTTCGATTTGAAAGAGAGACCTTACGCTTGATCACGTGAGATTACCCTTAGTAACCCTAGAACTTTGGTTGATTAATAGAAAGATTACGGCACTGAATCCACCTTAAGCTAGGAATGGATTGATTGGGCCAAGGATGATAACTTGCAACACCGAATTCACCTCAAGATGGAGGCGAATTGATTGGGTTTGAAGTTAGAGACTAATAATCAAGTTCAAGTGCTATGGTCAATTTAGGTAATCACTTTGTAATACAAGGTTAGGACGGTTTGGTTATGGGTGGTATTTGGAAATGTAAATGGCAAGAAATGATTGGTGGATTAGGAAGAAATTAGAATAAATGGGAGATTAAGGATAAATGTGGAGAATGTATGGGGATTTAGGATGGTTGAAGGAAAGTTTGGAATAATAGGATAGAGGTTTAAAAGGGGTAAATGGAGGTTTTTGAGGGTTTAAAGTGACAAAATGAAGGTTTGGGATGATGAGGTAATGGTTTGGAATGGTGAAATGAAGGTTTAAAGGCAGAATGAATCCAAATGGGGGGATTTTGGGTGTTCAGGAGGGCGTAATTGCACTTTTACAGCAAAACAGGGGCGTAATTGCACTTCTGCAGCAAAAACAGGGGCGTAATTGCACTTCTGCAGCAAAAACAGGGGCGTAATTGCACTTCTGCAGCAAAAACAGGGGCGTAATTGCACTTCTGCAGTAAAAACAGGGGCGTAATTGCACTTCTGCAGCAAAAATAGGGGCGTAATTGCACTTCTGCAGCAAAAACAGGGGCGTAATTGCACTTCTGCAGCAAAAACAGGGGCGTAATTGCACTTCTGCAGTGGACCAGAGGCTTGGTTTGATGCAAATGGCTATGGCAAGGACTTTAAAATGATAATGATAAGGCCAAATTGTTAAGAGTTCACTGGTTTTTTCACAAGAAAGCACTCTCAAACAAATACAACCCTATAATTAGTGTTAAGGGTATGGCCAAAGTGGTCTTAATCTAGGATGCACAAGGTATCTAGGGAGTCCTCGATATACTCTCGGTACGTGAGGCACAACCGTGAACACCAGCCCGTCACAAGCGTGAGTCGGGAACCCCAGCGAGATACTGAAGGGCTCGGACCAACTCTTCACGTCTATCTAGGTATCACCCTAGCTTCGACGCTCCGCCAATTACGACGTGACTGGATTGGGGTACAGCTTTCGCTCTCCCCCCTTTGTATACCCCGCCGGTACGCGTGGTTGGAATCGTCCCTTGGGGTGATGAAATCCCCAAGCAGGTCCCACTATGAAGAAAGCAATAACCGCTTCCAACTACTCCCCAGGCTCACACGAAGTGCAAGGGGAAAGCGGAAACAAGCTACTACTCCCTTAGGGTAACACAAAAAGATAAAACAACAAATAGCAAATATTACTCCTCCTAATTAAGCTATGTTCTTAGAAAACAGCAAGGATAATTTTAAAGAAGATTGAGCAAACGGATAGCCCTGCAAGCAAATATTAGATATTTTATCCCGCTTTCTCCATCAACTTCACAAGAATATGCTGCAAAAGGTTAGCACAAAACACATGTATCCTTGCAAGAGCAATGTTAATAAGAAAAACAGCAACTGAATCTGAAATCAGAACACCAGTTTTACCTTCCAGGGGGGGCGCAGTCGCCCTTCTGCAGCAAAACAGGGGCGTAGCCGCCCTTCTGCAGCAAAACAGGGGCGTGGCCGCCCTTCTGCAGCAAAACAGGGGCGTGGCCGCCCTTCTGTGGAAAATGGGGCGTGGCCGCCCTTCTGCGGAAAAATGGGGTGTGACCGCCCTTCTGTGAAAAATGGGGCGTGGCCGCCCTTCTGTGGAAAAATGGGGCGTGACCGCCCTTCTGTGAAAAATGGGGCGTGGCCGCCCTTCTATGGAAAATGGGGCGTAGCCGCCCCTCTGCGGAAAAATGGGGCGTGGCCGCCCTTCTGTGAAAAATGGGGCGTAGCCGCCCCTCTACGGAAAAATGGGGCGTGGCCACCCTTCTGTGAAAAATGGGGCGTAGCCGCCCCTCTGCGGAAAAATGGGGTGTGACCGCCCCTCTGCGGAAAAATGGGGCGTAGCCGCCCCTCTGCGACGCATTCCTGCAAAAACTTAAACAACAGAAAACGTAAAATATGGGAGCCCGTTTGTGGGTCCCACCGGGCGTGCCAGAAATGTGTACCCTTGATATTATGCTATTCTAAATGGACAAAACGACTAAAAATATGAAAAACAAAATATCAAGAACACCTCAAGATTAGCCAAAAGAGAGTGATAAAACAATGAGAAGAGTAGATAATGTAAGACAAATAGTTTACCTTCCCTTTGTTGCTGATACTCCTTTGATTGGCCCTTGTTTGGATTGGTTGTGTGCTCCTTGATGGCTCTATTGAAGATCTTTGCTATGTGCTTGGATGCAAATGCAAGTGGATATGATTGAAAATTGGATGAGTGCACAAAATGGCAGCATGTAGTTGCAAATTGACTAAGTGTTGAGAAGGAAAATTGGCAGCATAAGGTTATGAAAATCAAAAGTCCCCTAAAATGCCCTTGAGGAGGGGGTATTTATAGAGAAACTTGAATTCTCTAGAGAATTCAATGGTCAAGATTGACCCAACAAGACCAAGATGAAGGGCTATGGTGGGTTGAAAACCCACAAGCCCTCACATCTTGACATGTGGAGGGTGAAGTGGCCAAGGGGAGATGAGATGGAGATGAGTTGTCAAGAGGGTACATGAGGTGGAAAAGGACATGCACCTTGGGGAGTGAGAGAAATTCCACTAAAAGGGATTTCTTGTCCCCAAGTGGGAGTGAAAGGGACTTTTGAGGAATTTTAGAATTCCTCAAAAATCTACATGGGAAAAGGAAAGGTGGTTGGGGATATAAATGTGAATTAAAAATTCACATTCTTAGGATGATCTAGAGGGTAAAAGGTGGGCTCCAAAAGGTGGGACTTGGTCACATGTGGAGATTGTGACAAGTCCAAGGTTCTAGAAGCCTTGGAAGGATGGAATGTGAATTAAAAATTCACATATAAAAGAGGGAAATCTAGGAAGAATAAAAAGGAATTAAAAATTCCTTGGGGAATGATTAGGCTTAATTAATCAAGAATTAGAAGATCCTAATCAAGGATTAGGCATGTGCACATCCTTAATGAAGAGATTAGGAAATGGATTAGGATTAGATGAAAATGACATGTGAGGAACTAAATAAATGTAATATTTATTTAATTTATTTGATGAAAAGAGGATTAAGGAGGGTAAGGTATTTAATTATTAATTAAATACCTTAGGGATTTGGCAGAATTAAAGATATTAATTAAATAATACTAATATTACTTAATTAACTCGGATGAGAGGCTGTTTAGACGAAAAGTGATAAATTTGGATAAATTAAGTGTCCAAATTTGGATGTCTACAGTAACATCAATAGGGGATCATGCCTTACTACACTCATTCCTACATTTGATCACCAAATCTTATTTATATTGTACTTATGGGTGGCTATCTACTATACCATTCACCTATACTTAATTTCCATGTAAAGGTTCAATCCCTCAACCTTCACTTATACCTCTTGAGTATCCTCCTACTATACATTTCCTTCTACAAGATCAATTCTATGGATAGCCTATTCATGACTCCCAATGGTCTACACCTTGGTCTATTACATCTTTAATGGAAATCTATCATAAATTATGAATATTCCTTGATTCAATAAATATTAGATCACCTTCTCTTATTCAAGGAAACCCAATACCTTGAGGGTTTGAGGGGTGCTAATAATTGAGAATTCATGTAAAAAAATGTTTGGTTTGAGCTCATATATGTTTTCCATAACCATTGATACCTCTTCTTCATTATTATCTTAATTATTGGTGCCCTTATTATAGAAAAAATATTTTTTATCAAATTTATGTCATCTATTTCACTTGCTATTATATTCAAAACATAACCATTTGGTTTGTTTCTCAAATTTGTTGAGATGTCATTCTCCTAAGTTGAATGGATGATTATGCAAGGTTCCTCTAATACTTCTAAGTTATAGAATTCCTACCTTCTATTAGCTATAATATTTTCCTCTACTAGCCTTTCTAAACTTGTTAATTGGGATATATAACTTGGATTGAACATGTGTACCTTATAATTGATGTGGTTCTTTTTATCTCTTTACATACTTTAAATTTTCCTTGGTAGCATGCTTCACTCTTAAAGACAATGTTTGTAATTATTGAGTCCTTAATTATATCTATTTACTTTAATTTAGTAATGTAGTAAAATTAACTACTCATCAATGTGTCCTTAAGCAACCCTCAAATTTTCAAAAAATAAATCACTAAATTTAAAGAGATATGTGCTTCGAAATTTGACCACCTGACTAAAGAAAAATATCTTTTTTCTTTCCTTTTGGATGCCAAGATACACTTTGATACTACTTGCAATGAGATATATTGCACAAAAGAATAATATAATATATATATAATACTTGATAATAATAAGCCACTTCAAGGGGGGAAGCCTCTATTTTTTAAATAAGAATAGAATTCACTACATGACGATTAACAAGTACTCATTGCCTCTTATATAGGGATCATTTGACTAATATAGTGTCTAATCCCAAAAAGGAAAGCTTACTTACCATATTATAGGTCTATGCACTCATAATATACTCAATTTAAGAATGATCTAGCCCCTGGTAAGATATCACATGTCCCAATACATACGATATAATAAAGGTGTAGCATAATATCTTGTTCATTCTTTCTATGATGATATTTTAGTGTGGCATATATAAATTTATTTTCTATCTCACAATACCTAGACATGTCTACAAAAATCCTCAAATTCTCTAGAACAATGTCACCCTCTATTACTTAACCTTAGCACTTTTATCTTCTAATCCATATAATCTTTAACAAGAACTTTAAAATATTTAAAAGTACTAAAAACTTAATATTTATTCCATAGAAAATAAATCCAATTATAACCTAAGTACTCATTGATAAAGGTAACATAATACTGAGATTTTCTAATTGAAGCAACATCCATCTGACCAAAAACATTACTATGAATAACCTCCAATAATCTATTTTCTCTAGTGCTACTCAACTAAACTTTATTTTATTTTCTAAAAATAATGCTCATAGAAAATCAAAATCTATAGAATAATAAATAAACCTATTCACCACATTCTTATTAACTAGGGTACTAGTCTCTTTTTCACTAGTGTGGCTTGACCTATGGTGCTACAACATACATGAATCAATGTACTTAGCTAAATAAGTTGAGTTATAATAAGTAAATTAGTAAAGCTTATATAAATTACCACACCAAGATCCCTTAGCTAACACCAAATCCCCTCCATCCAACTTGAAAGTACTCTTTTAAAATGTGACATATACTCCAACCTCATTGATTTTAGACATTGAAAGTAAATTTTATGCTAATTTTGGAATGTGCAACACATTTATGAAATAACTTACTCTCCCATCACTAAACATGAGTTCTCTCCCATCACTAAACATGAGTTTTGACTTCCCTTTTCTAACAATCTGATGTGAATTATTATCACTAAGGAGAACCTCACCATCATATACTTGATCTAAAGAGAACCATTGCCTATGATGATTCATGTTATAGGAGGAACCTAAATTAACAAGTCATGAGTCATCACTAGTAAAGTTAGATCAAAAAATAAAAGTGTCATTTCATCATTGAAGGATTTATCATTAGAGGAAGTTTTAGAAGAGTTTTTATATCTACATTCCTTCTATACATGGCCTTGCTTCCCATAATTCCAAGATTTCACTTTACTCTTAACAAGGGTTTAGACCATCCTTTTGACTTAGACCTCTCCTTATTCCCCTTTTTTTAACCATATTTTTACTCAAGTTTACTCTATACACATAGTTCATCCTTGGAACCCTCGTTCATGGATTTATACCTCATTTCTTCATAGTGTAAAGTAACAACAAGGGAATCCATCTTAGGATCTATAGTGCCACCATTATTTACAACTATTAGATTCTCCCAAGATTCAAGTAAAGAGAAAAGGAATAATATGCATTTATCCTCCTCATAACTTAGCTTAACATATATGCTTCCTAACTGGCTCAAAATAAGATTAAAAACATTTAAATGCTCAATACATATCATTTATTTATTTTGAATGACTATAATTTTTATTCTAAATTCATATTATTAATAAGGCTCTTAATTTGGTATATTTTACCAATATTTCTCCATAAATTTTGTGTGGTAATCTTCTAAAAAATATTAAGAAGCACAAAATCATAGAGACATGGTTGTATTGTTGATTAAGCCTTCTTTTCAATATTTATCAATTCTACATTCAATATTCCTTTATTATTTTAATTTCCTATTCTAGCTCTCTATTGACATCTTTCCTCCATTAAATCCTTTATTTTTAGTTTACATAGCTTATACCCTAAGCCATTGATCTTCTCAATATCCACATGGGATGTGCTTGTGATAGCTTCTCCAATCATATTTTGGTTTTCAAAACCAATAAAAGTTAAATCTTCCCACTAAAACTATAAAAATCCACAACACTGCAAAAAATTATGCTCTTCTAAAATCAAGTTGTAGCCTTTGATACTAAATGTTGAGAATAAGGTAAACATGAATAAAGTGAAAGTATAAACAAACAGTGCTCAAATATAATTATTACATGTGATCAAACCATTGAATAGAACACGAAGAATCATTAAAAAACAATATAGCATATAACACCAAATTTACATGGGGATCTTTTTTTGAAAAATCCACCACCAAAGAGATAACACACTTCTATTGACATTAAGAACAAGATTACACTAATATAATCCACTCAATATTATTTTTTCTAATATAGTTTTGGATAATTTATAGCAATTCACCTACTTAACACTATGAAACCTCTATCTCATCCACACAATATATAGAGAAAAGGAAACATGAAACAAAAAAGTGGTTTCTATAAACTAGTCATTATTGAAACCACAGTCTACAAGAAAAAACACATGCCTTGCCATAGATTGAAATATGTAACTGATATAGAAACCAACTAATGGAGATGCTTCACTCTTCCTAATATAACTCCCACTATTGAACTTTTACCATGACCTCCTTATTAAGTGTCATTGCAATAATATCACAAGTATCTCTAGATCTTCATTTACAATCCACCAATTCAACCTTTGTAAAATTTCCACCTCTTCCCCTTTCTATATCATAGGTATTTCACTATAAAAATTTGGAGCTCAATTTATCACTTCTTAAGGGGTTTTTTAGGGGTAATAACAATCTCTAAATTGACCTTTCATCAATTTAATGTGTATAGCCCATTGATATTTTTAATTTAGAAAATATTGAAATAAAATATATAGATAAAAAATTATTCCCTCCAGGAGGTATTTGGAGAAAATGATACTATACATAACATTACAAGTGAATAATACATTAATCCTATCATCAATTTCAAGTACTTCAAGCTAAAAAAGTACAAGTTGTCAACCTTTTCCTTTATAAAAGTGTTACATAACTTTATGATTTCATTCTCACATTCTCTAGCCTTATATATATATAATAAAGCATTTTCCTTTCATCATGAAGCTTTCTAATCTAACTCGCTTGTTTTAATGGTTAATTGATGATTGATAATACTTATTAAGGCACACAACAAGCACTCCATCTCCAGGTGGCACCCAATCATACTTCTCAATTCTTCCTACCAAATTATTTCAAAGGCTTTGGCTAGTTAGATTAAATTAATTTCTCAATAGTTGTATTTCATATTAGTTAAAATTGGTTCCTTGGGGCCACTATATCATTATTAACTTGATGTGCACTTGAGAATCAATTGAGTAGGTTCATTAGACCTCACAAGATAATTTTCCTATTGAGTTGGATTGAACTATAAATTGTATAACTCAATTAAGTATCTATTAATTTACAAGATGATATTTTCTCTTGGCTTTGAACATCCCTCATCTCATTGATGATATCAAGTTATCTTCATTGACGTGTCTTGTTTCCTTGTTAATAGACAACTATAATAGCTTATTTCTTTATAGAAGTCCATCTACCAAGACTATTCACTAGCACCATATCTTTATGTTTTGGTCATAGATGCATTTTAATACCTACTATATTAAGACTAGATTATAACATATCACTCCCTATTCAAGGACAATAGCATCATCAATTCCCAATTCAAGGACAATAGCATCATTTTTCTTCAAAACAATCCTAATGAACTAGTTAGTATCTTGGATGTACTTGAACTTTTTTGCTTTGGGCTCTTATTTGGCCACAAAAAATATAATACTTCATGATCCACCCTTGAATATATATATAATATAGATCCTACCTAAATGGTCTCTTGTGCAACAATGTAGGGTGATCCCACAATAGTGGTTTACACTTTTTGGGACATTCTGATTTTTGTTGAAATCACATAATTTTAGAAAGTATAATGATTTAAGCATTGAAAGGTTCCATTTAAAGGATTATAGTTGAAGAGGGTTTGATCAAACCCTTTTAGAACAAACCCCCTTGGATAGAATCCCACTAGTTTTAAACTATACCTATAATGGAGTCTCTTCTACACCTACCAAAATGTTGATAAACCACTTTTGATTTACATTTTGGGGGATCAAATGAATTCATTTAAAATCTATATTTTGTAAGTATGTAGTCCTTATTATAAGCTTCCCAAAAAGTATAACTTTAAATATATTTAATTGATTATTATATTTATTTATTTATTTCTTGTGAATGTAGGTTTTTCACCGAAAATCAAGCTCTCTATTTTGCACATGTAAAAAAATAAAAAATTATCAAAAATAATTCTGAAAAATAATTCTAAGTGCAATAATTGTCTCTCCATGTCCACATGACTCATTTAACTTTCATATTTGATATTCTAAATTTATTTTCTAGTCATACATTATCATTTGAAAGCTCCTCCATTTTAAGATACCTATTGGAAACTACCTTTGTTTCCTTTCTCACACCCTTGCCTATTTTGTAGCAAGCATGAGATTGTCAAGTCTATGTTTTGGCTTTTCTCAAATACCTTCAACATCTAGTCTTTACTCTCTTCATCATTCCTTGCTATTTTTATTCATCGGTATAATTGGAACCATGCTTTCCTTAACCTAAATATTTCTCATATAATATTGTTTAAGAATATTGTTATCAAATCTTTCTCTGACGATGTTTGATGCCTTCTTCCCCTTTGAACTTGAATTTTATATGAACTTCTTGCTTCATTTTTCTTGAAAATGGCTAATCTCTCTAGTCTTGCAAAAAATAAGACCACTTCCCTCTTTGGTCCTACTACACAAATCACTAATATCAAGGACTAGCTTCAAGCCCTTAAGGCACAATAAGATCAATATGCTACTCAATTTTATGCTCTTTCTAATAATGCACATGCAATGGATTTCCTCGGTTCTCCTCTCCACAATGAAGGGTCCTTCATTTGAACGAACCAACAATATATGGAAAAAATTCAAACTACTTTGAGCATTCCATGAAAATCTTTCCATTAAGTAATTAGTCATAAAAAACTTCAAATAATAATTTTGTGTCACTATTCTTTGATAGCTCCTTATAACAATAATTACAACTAATATTTTATGTTGTTATTCCCATATTATAACTTATTTACTTTATTCACTTACTATTGTAACAACCTCTTCTTTTAATTTATAACTCTTCTTTATATAATATCATAATAAAAAATTTACATAATAAGTATGCTTGTGTATGCCACCATAACAACCACTTATAATATTTAATTTTTATATACACTCACACAAATGTATACAAATAAACTCATTGAACCCCCAAAATAGCTAATAAGTATTGTCAAGGAATTTTCTTTCTTTGAAAATCATCCACCCAAAATTTCAGTTATGACTATCTTTTATATACTACCATAAAAAACTTTTACATAATAACTATCCTTTATATACTACCATAACAACCACTTACAATATTTAATTATTATATACACTCTCTCAAACACAAAAATGAACTCATTAAGCCCCAAAAATAGCTAATACCTATTGCCATGTAATTTC
>VDFB02335836.1:0-39889 GCA_007258455.2 Sequoia sempervirens | reverse complement strand
CAACAATTCTCTCATCAGTGGCTATCACTTCTATCCCTTTTACCATTGCCTTACTATCAGAAAGTGTTTGTGCAAATTCTAGAGCAATGTCCTCATTGAAGCTATATAATTTCAAAAAGTAGTCCAACCATCCACAATTCCTCAATTCGGCCAAAGAGAGTGCATCCTGCAGTATCACCAAATGAACTGTAGGTTCATTCCTAATCAACTGACCTCCCATTGTTTCTACCCATAATCAAGAAAACACTTATACAAAATTTTCTTTCCTGCAATCCTTCTTTGAAATCCCAATTTCTTTTGCTTTTTGCAATTCTTCTTCAGTACTAACACCAATGTCATGCAACTCTTCAATTTACCCTTTTGGTGACATTATGACTATGACTAAGGCAGTAAAAAAAAAAAATGAGGGGTATCACCAAGAAAAATGGTGGCGGTTCAATGTCATATCACACATGTAAGCCGTCATTTCAATTATATTATTTCAAATTGGCTCGTTTCAAATTTGCTGACATGAATGACACATCAACATGTGGGTTCACACTCCCCCCAACCCAAATTAGAGCATGTGTCCACACAGGCTGGGATTTAATTATAATGTGATAGGGTAGAGTACATATATGTGCTATGTGAAATATCAACATTAATACACAGTAATTAAATAAATTCATTTAAGATAATTAAGATATAACAAGTTGTTACGTACGCACCTAAAAATTTGGAGTGTCATTTGCAAAAAATGTGGAAGGAAGTACGGGTTACTTTAAAAGTACAGTTGAGCAATTAAATGAAGTGGTGGTGGAATGAAGTGATGGTGAAGCTATGGAAGAGAGAGAAAGGATGGAGATGGATGGGTGGATGGATTTATTGATGGATAAGTTGATTCCCATAAAAGTGGAAATCTTTTTGTGATTGCATGCATACCTTGACTAGTTAGAAGGAGGGACACTAGGTCCGCTTCCTTCAGCTGCAGGAAGTTCGGAGGTTTGATGTTGAATAAATTGTTGCATGAATTCTTGTTTGGAAGTCGGTTTATGATATAACCTAAGATGGTGACTATTGACCAGGAGCTTGAATCTGACAGGTTCAATGGTTGTGAGTTTAACAACACCATTGGAGAAGACTTTTGCAATTTCATACAATCCCAACCACCTGGTTTGTAGTTTTCCTGCATTATCTTGATACCTAGAATCATAAAGGAGTGCCCAGTCACCTAGCTGGAACTTCTTTTCCTTTATGTATTTTTCATGCCATTTGACTCTTTGGTTTTGCACCATTTCAACATGATGAAGAGCTGAATTTCTCATTTCATCTAAGGCATTCAGCTGCATGATTCTATCTTTTTATGCCTCGGATATGTCTATCCCAAGATCTAGTGCAATTCTAAGAGTTTTATGCTCAAACTCTATAGGCATCATAGTTGTTTTCCCATATAGTAATTCAAAAGGAGTGAAACTAGTGGTTGTCTTCCAAGTGGTTCTATAAGCCCAAATAGCTTCTGGAAACCTATTTTCCCAATCTTTCCTATGAATAGCCATTGTTTTGGTCAAGATAGCCTCTATTTCCCTATTGGTCACCTGAGACTGGCCATTGGCCTGAGGGGATAGGGGTAGATTTCATATGCCTTACATTATATTCATTGACCAATGTTGTGAAAAGGGTTGATATAAACTAAGCCCCTTGATCAGTCACTATCTCCCTAGGAATCCCATAGCATGTGAAGATTTTTTCATAGAGGAATTTTGCTTTATTATCTCTGGCATGTTTCATAGCTTTAACCTCAACCCACTTGGTCACATAGTCAGTGCAAACCAAGATGTAGGATTTTCCATTTGATGGTGGATCAATTGGACCTACAAAATCAAGTCCCCATTTATCAAATGGTGTGATGACTACCTAGGGGTATAGATGAATCTCATCAGATTTAGTTGGCCAACCCATCCTCTGACATCTATCACACTTTCTAGTATACTTTCCTGCATCCTTATGAAGTGTGGGCCAGTAGTACCCTGTATTAAGAATTTTGATTGTTGTCCTCTTAGCTACAAAGTGCCCTCCACATGGTTCATTGTGACATGCATGCAGTATATCATATGTTTCATCCTCTCTTACACATCGCCTCATTACATGATCTGGTCCAATGCAGAGTAAACATCCTACAATCCATGAAAAAAGAAAAGTTTTCTCAATAAGCACCCTTCTCTCTTTTGGAGAGAAATGAGGGGGAACTCTCCCTATAACCAGATAATTGGCTATATCTACATACCAAGGTGTGTGCACATTGATGGAAAATCAATTTTCATCAGGGAAGGAGTTATCAATGACTTGAGTGTCCTATAATGTAGTCAATCTGGAGAGAAAGTATGCCACAACATTTGCCTTTCCTAGTTTGTCAACAATGGTGATATCAAATTCCTACATCAACAACAACCACTTGGCTAGCCTTCCTGAAATAAAGGTTTTATTCATGAGGTATCTTATGATTGCATGGTCTGTATGGACAAAGATTTGATATCCTGTTATATAATGCATGAACTTGTTAAGGGCATAGATGACTGCCAACATCTCCTTCTCTGTCACTGTGTAGTTAAACTCAACTCCTTGTAGGTTCTTATTGACAAAGTAGATTGCATTCTCAATTTCTCCCTCTTTTTGACCCAAGACAACCCCTATAGCATAATCAGATGCATATGTGTGAATATGGAAAGGGAGTTCCCAATTAGGGATTTTGAGTATAGGAGCATGGGTTAAGGCTTCTTTTAAGTTAGAGAATGCTTTGTCACAATCCTCTGTCCACTAGAACTCAACATCTTTAGTTAGAAGATTGTACAGTGGTGCTGCCATCTTACTAAAATCTTGGATGAAGCACCTATAGTATCCTGCATGTCCCAAGAAACTTCTAAAATCTTGTTGCTTGGCAGGAATAGGAAGATTGGTAATCACCTCAATCTTGGTTGGGTCCACTTGAATTCCTTTTTGAGAGATATAATGGCCAAGGAATACTCCTTCCTACATCATCATGAAGCATTTCTCACTGTTCAAAGACAAATTATGGTCTTCACATCTCTGCAAAAAAAATCTTATATTTTCTAATGCTTCTGCAAAATCAACACCATAGGTAGTAAAATCATCCATGTAGATCTCCATACAATCATGTGAGATATCTGAAAATATACTAATAAGTGCTCTTTGAAAGGATACAGGTGCATTACATAAACCAAATGGGAGTACTGAGTATGCATAAGTCCCCCAAGGATAGGTAAAGGTTGTCTTCTCTTGATCCTCAAGTGTAATTTGTATCTGATTATAACCATTGAATCCATCTAGGAAGGAAAAATATTGCTTACCTGCAATTGAGTCCAATAATTGCTCTATAAAGGGATGGGGAAAATGATCCTTTTTGGTGGAAAAGTTTAGTTCTCTATAGTCAACACAAACTCTCCATTTACGTCCTTTTTTAGGAACAATTACCAATGGGGACACCCATTGGTTGTCTGAGATAGGGTAGATAAATCTTGCATCCAATAATTTATGTAATTCCCCTTTTACAATCTCCTCAACGCAGGATTGATTCTCCTTTGTGGTTGTCTTACTAGTGTGTAGTCATCTCTGATATATATCCTATGAGTATGGAGCTTGGGATCCAATCCTTTCATGTCATGGTAATCCCTTGCAAATGCATGTTGATGCAACTTCAAGAGGTTTCTTAGGGACAACTGCTACTCTTGACTCAACTTGTTAATATTCAAATGTTTCCCTTCTGACACTTGTACTTATGTGGTTAACTCAATCATGATTGTTTCACTAATGCTTGGAATTTTTAGTTCATGTGGTAACAATGTATGAAGCATGTCTGTTGTTGCAAGAAGTTTAGGTGCAAGAGAAGCTAGCAAAAGTGTCTTCACTGGACCTATAGAACCAGATTCATGAGTAGATGATTTTTCATGCACCTCACAATGGTTCTAAATTATATGGGATAATACTTCATCATCTTCCTATCATCATGAGTTTTCCTCGGCCACTTCTCCAACATGTGGCCATATGGGGTTATCCATATCATGGGATGGTTAAGGAGGAGGGTAGAGCACAATCCTTTTAGTGCTTCTACTGTTATAAATAGTCATATCCCCTGACCAACATCCAAGGTAAGCATCTTTTGTAGCTAACCACGGACTACCTAGAATAATGGGATACCCTCCCAATGTGGCTTTAGGGGAATGGATTATGAAATCTGTTGGATACTCCCAAGAGTCTAGAGTTACAATAAGGTCTTCTACTATATGATTTGCTTTGACAGTGGAACTATCGGCAAGCTGCAAGACAGTAAGAGTAGATCTCATATTTACAACATTTAGTTGCTGCAAGATATCCTTGGTCATCACATTGATTAATGCTCCCAAGTCTATTAGAGCATTCTTTACTTGGATTCCATTTATAATGACTCCTACCATAGGACTACCTGGGTCGGTGTATTTAGGAACAATAACTTTCCCAAGCATGATATCTACCAATTTTCCCACCACATGAACGATAGTGGGATCTTTCTTTTTCCTTCCTGGATTTTTGAGACATGCTTCCTTGATTGCCTTGCTATATATGGGGACATATTTTATGGTCTGGAATAAAGGTATCTTAACACATATGTGTTTCAACTGATCTAGAATATCAAAGGTTGTTTCTTCCTTCTCTTCCTTTTGTTTAAAAACTTCTAACCTCTGAGGAAATGGTGGGCCTTGATCAGATTGCTAAATTGGTTCAGGATTTTTAGGCACACTTGGCTGAATAGTGACATTTTGATGCTCCTCTTCTTCCATAGGAAGCTCGGTGATGATAAGAGTAGAAGGAGTTGTAAAAGTGGTTCCTGAACATAGATGAATATCACTCACACTCGCAACATATGCAAGAAATTAATTAGGATCTACATAATAGACTAGTTGTTGTTGTGGTTTGTTATTTGGGTTAGGTGTGGGTTGAGTTGGTAACTAAGTAGGTCTAGGTGTGCTAGAATTTGAGCTAGTAGGAGGAAACATTATGGCAGGTTGTTGAGGCTGTGGAGGTACCTACATGTAACTAGTTGTTTGGTTTGGCCATTGTTGTCCTCTCCTCCATTAGGATGTCTACTGAAAATTTCTTGGAGTGGCTGCCAATTCCCCTAGGATTGCTTCCACTGGGGTGGATAGTTTTGGTAATTGGGTTAGGTGTTTGGAGGGTTGTTCCAAGGTTGAGGTGGATATTCTCCATAGTTGGTGGATATGGGGGTTTCCATTGATTACCAGATGCATAAGAATTGAAATAAGGTCCACTAAAAGATAATGGATCTAGTGGCATACCTTGTCTTGGGGCCCATGGTCTTCTTTGTGCAATGTAGTAGACTTGATCATCATCACCCTAGATTGGCTTGAACTCAGGTGGGATCTGCTTCCTATCAATTTTGGTTACCATTTTGCATTTGCAGTCCTTCTTTTGTCTGCAACGAGGACAATATTCTACCAACATTGCCTTTGCCTCCTCATGTTTCTTCTTTGCTTGAAGTGTATCTAGCTGAGTAGCTAGATTGTTTATGATGTCTTGCTTGAAATCTTCCAACAAGTGAGTAATCTCCATCCTTAAAAATCCATTGGTGGAGGATTTACCCATAGAGGATTGGTAACCTCTTCCTTTTTTTAGAGCTGCCCTAAAATAATTTTGACATATCTTCTTAATATCATCCCAGGGAACTTGGGTGGTATCTCCTCCTCCCATTAGGTCCAGAGCATCAATGTAGTTTTCATTGATCCCTCTAAGGAAGATAAACTTTTGAGACTCTTCATTGAGTGTATGATGTAGAGACTTCTGGAGGAAAAACAAGAACCTTGAAAAATAGTCCTCCAAACTCTCATCTTCCTTATTTTGCATCCTAAAGATATCATCTCCCCTCATATCACTACCCCTATAGTATTCCTTATACTTCTCAAGAAAATTTGTTTTCATATCATCCCAAGTCTCTATAGTATTCCTACCTAATCTCATAAACCATCTTAATGCAACTTCTTTCAAGGTGGTAGGAAATAATTTAAGCCTATGAGCATTATTAGTATAGTCATAACTTCTGCAGAGGATATCAAACTCAAACAAGAAAGTTTCAGGGTCTTCTGTGACAAGCCTATAGAACTTAGGAAGAACTGAAGCAAGGATTTTCTTGAGATTTTCAACTTCATTTTGATGAGTGATGGGAAATGAAAAAGATGGTTGATTAGGTCTAATTAGATTTGCATGAGCCATATCTACTCGATGAAGTGCCAAAACAAATGGATTCTCAATCAAATTTTGGGAAGCTTGGTCTTTAGAGAAAGTTTAGAACTGGTCAAATTGGGAAATGCATCAGCAAAAGGATTTTCCATCTCCTCTTCTTCTTTATCTCTTGGAAAATTTTGAAATTCAACTAGTTGGTTATCAGGATTAGGGTCATTAGGAAGGAATCTCCCATGAGCATCTCTTCTCCTACCTCTATGCATACATTAGTAACTCAATATCAACCAACTCACACAAATAATTGGTGAAAGAATAGTAGATCATTACTATTTTCAAATGAAGGGTATGCTAAGAATAAAATTTAGAGATACTACAACAAGAAAGAAACTATAAATGACTACAAAGAACTTCCTAGTTTGACACCATCCCCGACAACGATGCCAAAAATGTTGGCCTCCTCTAATGGTTCAATAACTAAGCCCTTAGAGTTGTGATTTAGAGATTAGACATCTACACTAAGTAGTTATCTTACTCATCATGAAGGTGCATTTCATTGTCAACCCAGGGATGTAAACTTGAAATGTGTCAACACTGTATGTGCACTAGGACTCCACTGTAGTCATCCTTAAACTAGAAAAGAAACTGTTTTAAAAATAAAATGCTAGAAAAAAACTAACATAAGCACTAAGCATGAATCAACAAGTATATTGAGCATCAAAAATTGAATTGGAAATAGATGACAGAAATAGAAATCAAAGCAAATAGATAAGAAACTACTATGTCTACCTTGGCTACAGGAATAGTCACAGAACAGAGTTCCAATGGCTGTAGGAATAAACAATTGTTGAAACCGAAACTAATTACTAAATAGAAAAATAACTATTAAACTAAATGGATGGAATTCTCACCGAGTGGCCCCCCTTGAGTGAGTCTTCCTTAAGCTAACTCAAATGGAGCAAATCAGAATATGATTTTATTCCTTAAAAACATGATTACAACATATCAGCAATATGACTATATTACTTAAACTGAAAATGTAAGTACAATATTAGAACATCCAACCTTGTGAAAAGGGGCATATGACCATTATTTATAGAGCGAAAATATTCTAATTAACCCTAACTAACTAGGAAATTAACTCCAACATAATAGGAGGATGCCATTTATTAAAAACATGGAAAAGAGAGGGAGGAAGTTATGCATGCCCCAGATTTGGTCAAAGAAAACTTGCCTCAACAAGGATCCAACACAACACACTTCCTAGATTTTCTCAACTAACAAACATGATCATTTAAAAGGTAGTTACAATCTTCCATTTGAGCTAGGAATTTCCCTCCATTGGAAGTTTCCCTCCATTAAGAGTTTTGCCTCCTTTGACCTCTTAATGACCATCTTTTTGACTTCCTTAGGAACTGACTTGCTAGCAGGAACTTCTTCCACTTTGCAAGCTTTATTTATATTTGCATCTTGATGTGAACCTACATGACATTAGCACACACAAAACAATTGCATATCCATAATAGGTATTTCCCAAAACCCTATTGAGGTGGGGTGTTTGGTTTTTCTAGTTCTTTTGAGAACTAGGTTTTTGGTGGTGTTTTACACCATTTTGGTTCTTCCTTGTTGCTTTCTTATTGAGGTAGGGAGGTGGGGATTAATGTCTGGTCTTGAAGGGTGCTTTGGTAGCCCTTTTTATTTTAGCTCAGTGTTGAGCAGTTATGTTGCTATGGAGTGGATGTTGTAGGTTGCATTTGGTGCCTGGCAGATTCAGGTTGTTTCTTCTAAGATGTTTTGGGATTAAGGCCCTTGTGTTCCTAGTTGTAAAGGATTTTCAATCCCTTCAAAGCTGATTTCTTGCAGTTCGGCTTGTCTTGTATATCTTAGGATAAGTTGTTGATTGTCTATGTTACTATCTTACTGCAGCTTTCATTTGTTTGTTTGGGGTTTCAGGTCCCCTCAAAACCTATTTGTAAGGTGTTTTTGGTCCCCGTAAAACCTGTTAATCTCTAATAAAAAACATTCATTCAACCACATGTAAAATTAACATAGATAATCCACATAGCATATTAATATCATCAAAATTCACAAGGATAAGTTCATGCCCAAGGTTCATAAATCTAAGGAAATAACATGGAGAATGTCAATAACCAGGTGTCAAAGTCTATAGTATCAATAACAAATATATGATAAACCCTATCAAAATTGAGCCATTAATTGGACTCATCACCAATCGCATATCACAACCTATGATCACATATGCTATGTGTTATTTTATTCATGTCTCGTTGTCCAAATTAAAAATGTTCTAATACCAAATGATTGAATAACCATACCTTCTTCATCATTGTCATATATTTTTATATATAAAATTCAACAATAACTTGTCCTGACGTTTTGAGAATATGATGGAAATATTTTAAGCATCTAGAAAACATCAAAGCATAACAAACTAGAAACGTAATCACATAAACTGATGCCCTAATTTGAATATCAAGCTTCAACAATTGATAATACCTATTGACAAATGATGCATATGAAATGATTATCAATACAACAATAAAATTTTCTAATTCTAAAGGTCACCCAAAAAGATGGCCCACAGTCATATATTACATCATTTTTGAAGGCCATGAAATAAACTTGACGAATATGTGAAGTCCATGGCCTGTATTAATAGTATCTAAGTGATGGTAGTGGTTGTAATTATTATTAATTTGTAGTTTAGATTAATTTCATTTTATTTCAAGATATAGAAAGAGCACTTTGGATATATTTGTATTCATTTTTGTAAAATGTTTAGATCATTTCAAAATTCCTCTTTCTAACTCATAATTTCATACTATTACCATTTGGAGTTTAAGTTGCTAAAAATAATAGCTATATTTTCTTACTACAAATAATTTTTTTCACAAACTCATATTAAAGGTGATAGATTGAAGATAGATTATAGTTCTACTTCTAGGAAATCTAAGATAGATAAAAAAACACTAAAGCATACTCTTGAAGATATAGCCAAATCTTGTGACATATATTTGGTGCAATAAAGCAATATATGCTATATTCATCATAATATATGAATAGTGAAAACCCAATATTAGAAGCCTAATTACACACAAATGAAGCATACAATATTTAGAACTTTAATTTTAAAAAATCAGCATATTCATAGTACTGCATAGGATAAAGTTAGGTGTGTCTAATACAACATTTGAGGAAAGCAATAAAAATATCCATTTATGACAAATACATGATGTCCAATTAGCAAAATAGTGGAAATAACATTTACATAGTGTAGGACAAAAGCTTGTAGTATTTTTTTGAGCGTGTAGGATTGGAGAGGTTTATTTTTGGAAAAATCATTTTTGTGTTAAATTTTGTTTCATTATACTTTTGAAATTGGTAGTATATGCAACATGGTTTAATATTGAAAATGCTTTAGCTGAAATAAAAGTTGTCCAATGTAAGTATCTGTATCATAAACATGATAATGCATATTTCAAGAGTGCAAAGTAGAATCCATTAAATATTAAAAAAATAGTATTTGAGTCATCAGTTGTTCTGACAAAGCAAAACTTAAAAATTGTTATTTGCAGTATCAAATATTGATGGTATTTGTATGCAAATTTATTAATAATTTTCCTACTACACGTTGCACCAAAGTTGTCTTGTGCATCAAAACCTTTTCAAGACCTTGCATAACATTATTATCCTTTTCAAATACAAGACAAAATTAATTTTCATAATCTTCCTCTTGAAGAACAATGCTAAATGCATTTCAAATCAATGTTCACCAAACTTTGGCTAACTCCACTTTTATCTCATTCAATGCAAATGAGAAAAGTAGAGTTAGCAAAGGTGTGGTGATAATTGATTAGAATGCATTGAAAGTTGATTCAAGAGGAAGATTATACAAATTCCTATGTACTCTAATTGAAATGGATAGTAAGTTAGGGAAGTTTAAGAAAAAGTTGGATGGACAACATAATTTTGGTGCAATGTATCACAAGGAAATTACATTGTTAAACTATTCAAAATATGTCATAAGAAGCCAAAGTTTTGTGTGTTCTCTTTGATTGTCTATGTATAATTGAAGCACTTGGCTTGACCAAATGAACATTAATCTGAGGCCAACACCCAATTAGCACTACGAAACACATAAACCTATAGACAATGAAATCAATTCTTAATGTTTTTAGTAACTAGAATGCATCTTGCTTAACTCCCTTAAGCACTAACATTAAATAATAGAAGGTTGTATATGAATACAAAGAAAAGACAACAAATATTCAAAAGGACTATGATTAGAATGAATGTCTTGACTTAGGGACTCTACACCTTAGCAACCATGTAGGTATTACCCAAACTCTACATGGTAAAAAATACAAGATGATAAATGCCAGTGATGGAAAAATACAAGAAACATTTATTTTGTTTCAACATTAACTACAACAAAGTGTCTCTTATTGTTATAACTAAAATTGAAGTAGGAACAATATCTACTATTTCATTTCCTATAATTTGTGCAAATGACATTATGTGTGAGTAACTAGAAAGCATCTTGTTGTAACTCGCTTAAGCAGTATATGTGTGGTCAAACAACTCTTGAATAGCCAAATAAGCTCACACTAACCAATATGGTATCAAATGTTGGTAGGCTAGCCCTAATCTTTTACTGATTGGACTCATTAAGCCTTTATCATTGTACTTATTTATTATCAAAGGCATTTTCCCATGAAATTTTAATGTCGACACAGTTCAAAACTTTGGTTTTTCCTACGACTGTAATGGGCATGGTCAACTTAAGTAGAGTATATTGACGAGAGCCAACACCCAATTAGTACTACCAAACACAACTCTATGAAGTGGATGGTGATGATACAATGAATGCCATACATACGCTTTTCAAAATATGAAAGACTTGATGATTAACATTGTTGTGCAATTTTTGCACACACGCCCCACTGGAGGCAGAGACCCTATT
Organism: Sequoia sempervirens; assembly: GCA_007258455.2. Lineage (NCBI taxonomy): Eukaryota > Viridiplantae > Streptophyta > Pinopsida > Cupressales > Cupressaceae > Sequoia > Sequoia sempervirens. Next base: position 28,680 of record VDFB02335836.1, on the reverse strand, counting down.
TTTTTTTCTTTTGCATCTCTGCATCTTGGCTTGGTCAAATTTTTGGTTTTTCTCTTCTTGGGAGGTTATTTTGGGATTAATTCAAGACTGGGTTTGATGAAGGCAATATTTTGAGGCTTTGGGGAAAATTCACCTTTCTTGGATTTTGAAAATGGGGATTTTGAAGTGAATTTTTAGCATCATATGTAAATCTTTTTTGCACCCATGGATAGAGGACAAAAAATTAGGCAGGGTTTCTTTTTTAATTTTTTGAAAATTCCTTTTAGAAAAAAAGTCATGAAGTTTAGGGGATTTTGACCTTGCTTGGAATTCGGGATTTCCACCCCTATGCAGAAATCCCTAATTTTCGTCAGCCTCTTGGATTTCCATAACCTATCTTATATTTTGAAAATGGGGATTTTGAAGTGAATTTTCAGCATCATATGTAAATATTTTTTGCACCCATTGAAAGAGGACGAAAAATTAGGTAGGGTTGCTTTTTGAATTTTTTGAAAATTCCTTCTAGAAAAAAAGTTATGAAGTTTAGGGGATTTTGACCTTGCTTGGAATTTGGGATTTCCACCCCTATGCAGAAATCCCCGATTTCCATCAATCTCTCGGATTTCCATAATTGTTGCACTTTGGAGATTTTAGCATCTTGTGGAATTCCCTCACCCTAGGAAATCTCTGAAATTTCCATCGCACTTGTCGTTTTCCCTAGAATGCATGTAAATGAGAAGGTTGTGTTATCATCGCTAATTTCTGTCCCTGTGGAAATCCCCTAATTTCCTTTTGGCTTGATTTCCGCGAAGGGGTGGAAATCTTGAAATTTTCAAAATGGAAATTTTTTCAAAAATGATTTTTTCCAAAATGGAAATTGTTTTCCAAAAATGATTTTTCCAAAATGGAAATTGTTTTCCAAAAAATGTTTTTTTCCCAAAATAGAAATTTTTCCCGAAATGCATTTTTTCGAAATGGAAAATTTCCAAAAATAGAATTTTTTCTTGCAATTTTAAAATGTTCCCAAAAATGAAATTCTTGAGATGGAAAAAAATTTCAATTTTTTTTCCAAAAATGGAAAGTTTTTTTATAAGGCCAAAATTGTATTTAAGTTTAATTTGGATTGGATTTTTAACATGTGAGCTACTAATGATGATATCAATTTTTCAAGATTAAATAAATAAAAAAAGGGGACTTGCATATGGATTCGTGCCAAGAGGGAAATTCTGGAAGAGTTCAACTCAAATATTAAAAGTGGGGCTTGCATAAGAATTTGTGCCCAAACTGTCTACAGTTGGAAGGAATTTCTTAAAGACATGTGAAGTTGGTTTCATCATCCAATCAGAATTCTCATTAATGTCAAGCTAGTAGAATATTATTTTCTCATTGTTCCATGATGTAATTGTTTTTATGCAATTGGATGATGATGTATCTAGATGCTAAAACCCTAATGTAACTACTAGATGCTTCTAGAAGTGTAATTTATGCCATTGGATTGGTTTAATCCTGGCCATTGAAATTATAATGTAAAATCTATAAAGGGCCAGTGCCTTCTCATTTGTAAAGGGTTAGACTAGGGTTAGAAGAGCTGATTAGAAAATGTAGAAGCCAGAATTGGCTAAGTTAGGAGTTAGATTCTACAAGATAGTAGTTGTAGGAGAGGAGAGAGACTGGAAATTGTTATGTAATGCTAGAGAAGTTAATGTAATTGGATTGTTGATTTGACAAGTTTTGTGTTACACTTTGACAATTTATGGTTTCTTGTTCTTGATTCTCAAATGTTAGATGGTAGATTTCAGTTCTTTTGCAATGATGGTGAAATGTTAATGATGTTGATTGATCTTCAGTCCATGCTTTTAACAATTTGTTGATTGTAATTTGCTATGTAAAGTTAGTATGGGCCTCATATTGTGCTAAGTTCAATTGTGGATGCTTGTTTACATTACACCAATTATTGGGTATGTGGATGAATATTCATAGTCTAAAAATCTTTAGTTTCCTTAGAAGATTGCACCATTTCTGCAAAGTTGTGGGCTTGTCCTTGATCAAGCAGAGATTGGTTTTATTGGAGATCTGTCCATTTGCAACTTTTATCATTGTTGTGATTGATCTTAGGAGTTAGTTTAGAATAGAATCTCTCTCTCAACCCTTTCTCTTTTGTTATTTCCTTTATATATGGGTTAGTTTTAGAATTAAAGGCATCACCATATTGTTGCATCTAATGAAAGTACGCTTCCAACATTGTTCATTTGTAAGGCCCCGTGTGATTACCAACATTTTCACATATTATTTGAGGTGTTTTGCATTGTCAAGACTTGAAATTAGAGACTTTGGGGTTATCTCTTGAGGCTTGCTGATAGAGATTTACGTTTCAAGAGAGTTAGGATACTTGTATTATGTTTGAGTTGTTGTGCAAAAAACACCACCAACAAGCACCAATGTGCTGACTTGAGGGCTTTGTACCTTAGCGACTATCCAAGTATTGCCCAAAATTTGTGCAATGAAAAATACAAGATGAGAAGTATCGGTGATGTAACAATACAAAAACCATTTGTTCTATTTGAAAGAGAGAATATATGGTTGCAGAACAGTATAACCAACTTAGCTAAAGCACTTTAGGTGCTTTAACTATTTTTTGTTGTCTTTTATGGCTAGACAAGCTCGGAGTAACTAGTATGGCATCAAATGTTGGTAGGCTAAGCTTCATATATTACTAACTGGACTTGTCTAGCCTTTATCATTGTAATTAATTATTATCAAAGGCATTTTCTCATGCATGTTTAAATTGGTTGTCTTTTGTAGCTCAAAGACATCAAGACAACACAATGAGTAATTTATGCACAAGGAATATAATTGTTGACAATGGCTATGATAAGATGATGTTAATGGGACTTGCTATACTTATAACACAAATGTTGATCCTATTTGCATTGCTCGTCTTTGTAAAAAAAACTTCTCATTTTGTAATATTGGCCATGGCAAGTGTATTTCTCATATTCTACCTATTTGGCATTTGACTGTTTCCTTGAAAATAATGATAGTCATTAATGTAGTAATAGGAACACACTACTTTGAAAATGAATCACAGTAATTAACTAGCAATATGAAGACGCTAAAGATTCATATAAATAAGTTGTGAATATATTATATTGTGTTTTATTTTGTGTTGCCTACATTTTCCTAGCTTTCTCTAATGTTATTTATGTTTATGCAAATTTAGAAATCCAATAATGTGAAAGGGAACAATGTTTTGACAAAGTGTCAATTGTGTATTAGAAAAGTAAGAGAAGCAATGAAGAATAGATACAAAGGTGTCAGAAAATGGTTGAGTTTTTATGGTTCGAAAATCTATAACCTTGATTTGAAGAGACAACAATGACTCAGAATATTTCACACAACAAAAGAAGCATCACATGCTTTTGACAAAGCTATGATAAAAATTAGAGGGGAAAATGTAATTACAAATTTTGTGTACACCCATTCTAAACCATGTAGCTTGTTGTCCAAGAAACCCGTTGTTGAATTATGTCATCTAGAATCTAGATTACAAAAAAATAAGAAATAAAAAAAATTGGCCAAACAATTTGCATCTCACCAATGCAAAGATAAAATACAACAAAGTGAATACCAATGCTTTAGTTCTGATGAGTCTGAACAATTTGCACAAGATAAGTCGTATAGAGGTGTTAGATAATTTCCAAGTGGTCGATATGGTGCAAAATTTTGGAATAATAAATTAAAAAAATGACAATGGCTGGGAAGTTTTCATTCCGCCGAGGAAGTTGCCTATGCTTATGATATGGATGCAATATCCATAAAAGGCAATAAGGCAATCACAAATTTAGACCATACCACCAAGTTCTTGCAACAAACTTTGTCTAATAATAGCCGTAAAGAAAAAATACAAGAAAGTGAAGATTTATGCTTGAGTTATGATGAGTCTGAACAATCTGCAAAAGAAATGTCATATAGAGGTGTTAGACAACGTCCATGGGGTCGTTATGTTGCAGAAATTTGGAATAAGAAATTAAAAAAATGACAGTGGCTAGGAAGTTTTGATACAACTGAAGAAGTTGTCTATGCTTATGACATGGTTGCAATAACCATAAAAGGCAATATGGCAATCACAAATTTCAACCATAGTAATTTGAAGCTAGGAGAGTTGCCACAATCCACCAATTCCTTGTAATAGACTTTTTCTGATAATAGCTCAACCAATTTAAGAATAGAAAATTTAGGACCAGATGTTGTGAGTCATAACAACCTTTCACACATGAACATGGTTGATGATATACAATGTTCTACAAAGATGATGGATAAGAAGCAATGTGTACTTGGACTTGATTCCAACAATTTGGAAATTCTTATCTCTAATCCAAAACATATTAGTGTCATTTGTAGTAGCAATATTGACACTAGAATACCTTTTCAAGAGTATACACTTGATAATTCTCCTACGAATTTTGGTATGCAGTGTTCAAGTACATTTGAATTGTTCAATTTTGAAACCTTTTTTCAAAATACTACTAGTAGCAATTTTGTTACTTCATCTTTACCTCCATGGTTTGAACCCAATCTTAGCTTTGTTGATAGCCCTATTCTAGTTAGTAGTACCAGCTATGATACAATTTCAATGATGAATATTAAACAATCAACATTGCCGAATAAAACTGAAAGCCAATATATTTGCCTATTCTTGGAATATCCTCTATTTGCAATTGTCAATCTTGACGTAAACAAGGAAAACAATATCAATTCTGATATTAGTAATTCATATTTGGTTGTTAGTGCATCTACATCTACAACCAAAATTTGATATTGTTACTTAGGAAATTAGAATTCCTTCAAAGAATATTGTACGCTTTCTTGATGGAGCATTATAAATTATGTTAAAGGAAAATGCCATTTTTCAACATTGTGTATGGGTGATCCCACAATACTGGTTTACGATTTTTGGCCAAACTGGACACTAAACTGTTTTTTTCTAACTAAATCTTCACTTTCGGGCACCTATAGCGGCTAAACCGTGAGGAATTTGAAGATGATGCAAACTAGTGATTTGTGAAATTTTGTCTATAGATTCTAAATATACATATTTTTTAAAATTTTGGAATTAGATTGCACTTCTTTTTCCATCTCCTCATAAACTAGTTTTTATTAGTAAACACCATTTTTAAGGAGTGATGCTCACCATATGCAACATAACATTTTTTCTGTGAAGGATAAAATTCTAATTTTTTTGAATTTAGATCTGTAATTATGATATCTAACCAGTTCATTTGGTTTCATAGTGTTGTATTGATTTTTTTCCTTAATAAAGTTTTGAAGTCAAACCAATTATAATTTAGACATAGGTGGATCGTATATAACATAACTTTTTTTGTATGTGTCGAAATTCAAATTTTTTTTTACTAGATCAAGGACATGAATACCTAGCTTGAACATATTTTTTAGAATTTTATTTTGATAATCTGCTATTTTTCCATGTATGCAAAACAAAGAGCTTGATTTTCGGTGAAAAACCTATGTTTAATCAAACTTAGAAAACAAATACATAATAAAACCAAAACATATTAAAATTATATTTGATGGATAGCTTGTTCTGAGGACTACCATCATCAAGTTGGGTTTGTGAATTCTCCTCCACTTTCATCCTCAACTCGAGCTTTGAAGGGAAAAATTCTGTAGAAATTTGGTGCCAGAGGGGGAGAAGGGGGGAAGAGGGGGGTTTGAATGAACCTAGGTTCGAGTGAACCCCCCTTGGAGGTTTGCTCGAACCTGGGTTCATTCAAACCCAGGTTCAAGCGAACCCCCTCTTTTCCATTGTCTTCATCATTAAAAAATTCAAAAAAAGTGAGTCCCTTCATTTAATTGGTTCACTCGAACCAAGGTCCATTCGAACACCCCAGTTCGTGCGAACCCCTCAAAAGCAAAAATAAAAAATCATAGAAGTATTTTTGCAATTTCCCTTCCTCACTGGAATTGTAAACCAGTTTTGTGGGTTTACCCATATTGTTGTTACAAAGTCTTCTTTCAATGCTCCTTGCATGCAACAATATGTAGAGCATATATTTGTGCAATTATGATAAAACATTTTTTTACAAATATATGTATTGAAGAAAACTATTGCATTTCATAAGAATATATTTAATTGATTTATGATAGAATTGTTTCTATTGTTGTAATTATTATTAATTTGATATTTATCATTTATTATTGTTTGAACTGTCTGAATTATTTTAAACTTCATATTTATCATCTCTTATTTTTGCAATTTTCATGTGTCATCCTCTCATCTTTGCATCCTATCAAAATAAGCAAGATGATAGTGAATAAACATATCTACATACCACAACAAAAATGGGAGGTGCCAATTCTAGCCCCAATTGATTCTGATGTATTGGTACACATTTTTTTTGTGGATTGTCTACGTGTTGAGCAAGCTATCAAATTCATATTAGGTGATGACTTGCTTAAAGGTGGAATTAGAGTGGTGTACTACTCAGGAATAGTTTCATGCTTTCTATCAAATTGCATGGACTTAGTCCACAATGTAGACTTCCTACATAAGATAGCATATGCATATATTAAAGATTATCTACTTCCACCAAATATTTATAGTGAAGTTGTCGCTAGTTATGATGAAACCATTGGTGATGGTCTTTTGGCGGGTTTATTCCCTTATGACATGTTAAAAGAATGTGAAGCAACTTCCTGTGTTTACAATGCTATACAAATGGGTTTGAACAATAATTATGAGCTCCTATTCATGCATTCAATGCATGCACATTCTGCCCACTTGGGCCGACATCTGTCAAGAAGGATATTTGATGTCATTAGAGCATTGATATACCTATACAAGCATGTTCCTCCTTGAGCCCCTAACACATCTCCAGTATCCACATCCACTTTAGATACAGTTTCTTCTGAAAAAGTTGTCAAAGTTTCTTCTCCATAGGGAAGCTCTATGTAATTTGCATATTTTGCTATATTTTTTGTTTCTGATATCAACTATATAATTCTAAGCATTTTATCATTCTCATTAATTTTATCTATAGTTTTTTATGTTTCTTTATTCTTGTAAATGTACATATCTCATCATCTTGAGTGGTTGACATTGTTAGGACAATAATTTTCAAGTTGATATGTTTTTTTGCTATGAATGCATTTTGCTATATCTCATTTATCATTTTTTTAAAACATTCATGGCTAGTTATGTATAAATTTCCATTCCTATACAAATCCAAGTTACATAAATAGATGTAATTACAATAATCAAATTTAGTATGTCATTTATGCAACCTACCAAAGCAAAAGTACAAAATTATGCCTACTTGATATCTAAATTTGGAGTGATCATGACCCAATTTAAATAAAGTTTGAAACAAATGGCAAATTCAATTCCGATTAATATCTTTTAAAAATATTTTAAACAAAAAAAAAATGTAAATCAAACAAAACCACTTTTAATCAATTTACATTTGCTCTAAACATACGTAGAACCAACAGTACAAATAGTATTTTCTCAAATTATGATTGATAATTGTATAAAAAACAAACATTAATAGTATCTACAAAAATCAATCACAATGACTTATTACATTATAAACTAAAAATACTTATGCTTTCATAAATCAATGTTATAGATACAAATATGAATATTAGAATCACATGAATTTGTTTTCTCGTAATGACAATGCATCATAATTTATATGGCCTACATTTGCTTGTCCATAAACTATATCTTGAACTGTGAAACAAATTTTGAATGACCATTTTAACATTTTCAATCTTTCTTGTAGCAAACAATGGATTCCAGCAAGAGAACAAAAACAAGCCAAAAAACATACAACAAATATCAAAAAGGTGAAAAGCATTGTCTAAGTTCAATTATAGTATCCAAATTAGTCTTGAAAACAATAAATTCAATTCCTATCATCATTGCAGATCTAAAATCAAGAAGAAAAATACAATATCAACTGAAGAACTTCACTCCCACAAGGGAGGAAATATATTTGAAGGAGATGTCATTGTCATCTATAAAACCAGTCTAGATAAAAAAAAAAAAAAAAGTTCTTCCTGCAGATTTAACTAATGAGAAAGGTGAAATGACAATTACTATTAATATAATTGGTGTCCTTGAAAAACAACATGAAGCAAAAATAGTTTATGGGACAGCTATATGCATTACAAATTTCCAAATTGCACCAAAGACAAACTATGACAGTGGTGATTGCAACTGCATCTTGATTATAACAAACACAAGCACAATCGAAGTCATACCACACATGCATGATGATTACAAATTCATACCAACTAGAATAATTAGACAACTTCTTACAAATGAAGAAAACTATGCAATTGGATCTGTAGGGGCACTTGCGGTTGACACTAAGATAACTTTCCAATTTTTTGTCGAAATAAAAGATGGACATTCCGAATTGGACAAAGCATAGGTATAAATATTCTTCTAATTTTTTAATTGTTTGCAATTTACAACAATTACTACTTACCATATTTTTTAACTAAAGATAAATGTTCAAATAAACACATACATCCACAATATAGGTATAGATACATGAGAGTTTGGAACATCACTTCTCTTCAATGGAAGAACAAATTTGTCTCAAAGAATATCCAATAATGCTATTTAGAAACATTGCAAAGAGATGGGAATCAAAATACAACATTCTACAGACAACTCAATCAACATACATTGAATAACAAGAGGGCCTTCGAGTATCTAAATAATTTGCTGCATTCAACATTTGAGGTAAGTATGGCCTTTGATTATGTGAACAATTTGTTGTATTCAACATTTAAGGTAAGTAAATTTGCTCCTATGTAATTATACACTATTAGAAAATGATGGAAAAAATAATAGTATACATCTTTGTTATACTTTGTAGATTCATGGAACCATGAAAATAGCTAATGCATTTTCAAATCCATTCTATGCTTTTTGTCCAAGCTACAACTATAAATTTGATACATATGGAGAACTACAAGAACAAACTACTTACTACATTAAATGCAAACAACAAGTTGCATATATCTACTCTCACTACCTGAAAGTGACCTTGACAACTGACAAAAAGAAAACAACAGAGTGTTCCATGGACAAATCTGATATTCAGCTCTTGCTTCCTTATTTACTGAATATTTCCTATGAAGAATACATTGATGATAAATCATCAATTATTTTCATCCTAAGAGACTTAAAAAAAAAAACATTTCAAATTGAATTAAAACAACCTTATAACTAGTGCACAATGTATTGAAGACTGATCTATAAATCCTATGGCCAGGTACGCTTATATTTCATGACATCTTAGTTTCATTTAAATGTTCAATTTCTACACTACATTATCCATTCAAATATTATCACATAAAACAAAAACACTATCCTCAAAACCACCTTCAAACATTTTTTGGCAAGAAGGAATGTTCAAAAGCATGTGGTTTTTCATCTTCAACAAGGATAATCAAAGACACATCTTGAACAAGGACAATAATAATGCAATATTTTAATATGTTATAGCATTTTCATTTCAAAATAATGACTACAACAAACAATTATATAATTATCTATTACCATTGATAATGTATTGACCAAAGTGGTCTAGAAAGACACAAATGTATATTGTTTACTTTTCTATGCATCTATACTCATATTAAATGCAATGATTACAACTATTTTAAGCAATTCTTAAACAAACAAGTTACAAATCCTACCGGCAAGAATCAAACGTAATGTGTCTCTTGTTTAAACTAGTAGTATCAAATAGTGATATGTTAGTAAAATGAATTTAAAAATATTATTTTAATTTTATTATGTGTTTTTACAAATAAAAAATATCAATTCCATGAATACACCAAGCAAATCAAATAACTCAACTTTTTACTATGTTATAGTCAAATTAAATAGGAGAAATATTCTATGAATAGTGCATAATTGACTAAGCATACTATACATATCAATTATTTAATCTTACAACTATTTAAGAATAGTGTTATTTAAATGAGTAATATCAAATAGTGATACATTAGTCGAAATGAATAGAAAAATATCCTTAATAGTAACTAGCTTACCTCATATCAATATTATTGTACATTACTATGATCCAATAGAATAAAGAAAAAGTAGTTTTTCTATATTGAAATAAATTTAAAAATATATACATTATAAAAAATAGCCAACCTATTTTAATTATTTTCTCCTATTGGTTCATTTTGATAATTTAATAAAACTCGAAGAATGCATTAGTATACCCACCTCTAGCAAGAACTAATACAAGAGATGAGAAATAAAACAAAAAATAAAAATTGTGGTTTTTCATCAACTTGGTAGGAAGGTTGCAAGAGAGAAATAATTATGAAACTTCTCTTCCTACAAATAGAGATAGACATCATTAAAGATTAAACAACCCATACATATGAGGAGAGGGGGGTACATGAAGAAAACAAGGGACACCATTAATACAACATTGTTTCCTTGTTCGTGGGAGACACGTGATTGATCATAAATATGGAAAAATAATGTTCGAACCTCTATAAATCCCTTATGACCATGCAGTCAAAAGGTTAAGTTTGGGAAACCTTGGGGAGAAAAAGTGTAGGAGAAGGATGAATAAGTGAGAACAAGTGTTTTAGTGTAGTGAAATAAATAAATAGACATGAAGGGCCAAGTCGGGTGCTAGGAAAAGTTGACCATTCGATCGAATGCCCCTTTTACAAGCCTCTAAGTTAGGTTCTTTTTAATTTATCTACAAACAATATTTATTTAGTTTACAAACCTACCTGCAACTCTATGGAAGGTTTTATTTTCTCAATCTTTGTTTGAAATGCTTAATATTCCAATAATTTGGTTTGTTAAGAGACCCTAGTAGTTGTGGGTGAATAACTAGAAAAAAGAATAAATAAGGATAAATTCCTTCTTATGTATTAAAATAGTTTTATTGTGGAATACAATACAAAACTTGGAATAAAAACATGTATTTTCCTTATAATGAAGAAAGGTTATTGTGTTGTGTATGATTCTTTCCCTACCATCCACTAGTCATGAAATGAAAGGCTAGTTGAGAGCTTATTGACCTGTTATATTAGGCTTACTACTTGTAGTGAATGGATAAAAAGATTGTTCTATGAAAATTTCATTGCCTTCTTCCTTAAAAGGTAATCATAAGCCATTTAACCCAATTAGAATTTGATTCCAAATGGGGTAGGGTTCCTCTCTTTGCAAGTTTATATTCTATGTTAACACCCACACCAGGTAGATATATTGTTGGAAAAAAATCATGATAATTACTGCCATTTGAAGATTTCTAAATTTCCCTCACTTACAATGTTTACTTGTTTACTAAGTATTTTGAGAAGGTGTGTAACAACAACACACACCTATATGTTAACCAAAGAGTAGAAAATATAGGCATGAACTAGTAAAACATCAATTAGGTTGCCAACAAGTGTTAGATCCTTGTTAGACATTTCTTTCTCTAGTCAATAAAGTGATTTTTTTTTATAGTTACCATGTTGCCTTCATTTCATGCAACAAGCTCTAGAACACCATGCAAGAAGATGTATATTTATGGCATGTAAATTCAATTACCATCTATGTATTTGGTATGCATATCTTATGCATAATAACATTCTATTTTAGCCTTTATCACTCAACACCTCATTTCTCACTGGCTTGCAAGGAGTATCCATAAGGAATTCATAAAAAAGATAAGGTGATAAAGGCCCCTAAAGTAGGCCTATTATTTTCTATAAATATGTGTATAAAATACAAATGTACTACAACACTCTTCATTCACCAAATTAAAACATACATGTATTTGTTAAGAATTTGTGGGTGTGTTGAAAGAGAACTACTACATTAGACCATCTAATTGGATAAGCCAGTAGTTGGTTAATTAATCTTAGTCTTATTATTGGGAAGTATTTTAAGTATTAAGCTCAAGAGAGTGCCCAAAATGTTAGGGAAATCCCATGTAAAGAAACTTCTACTTCCATCTTTGTAAACCATGTAACCAATGAATATCTATCACTGATCTAAACTCATGATCTAATTTTTTTTAAAAAGGGCTATTGTACATTCCCCTGTAATTGGACCTATTGCTCACAAAACTGTTCTCTCTATCTAGATATGTATTAATATGCTCGTATGGATGCCTCTATTTTCATCTATACATACGTGCACATTAATATATATCTATATATGTGTATATCATAGATATCATTGCCTTGATACTTAAAGTCATAAACATATATTAAAATATTCATACATATATACATATATACATATATACAAATATTAATATATATGTATATACTTTACATTAGTGTAACAACATACATATACATTAATATATGTATATATTATATATTTATATATAACATTATTTTATCATCCATGCTTGAGTACATATACTCATGTATTCATCGATTGTATATACATATACTTCTTTGATTAGCACACAAAGAAGAACATATATTCTATCCAGAGATTCAATCATGTAATTCAATCCACAGAAACAACCTATCTCAATCAAGGATGACTTCCCAATTATTCCAATAAGTCAAGACTATGACCAAAGGCACTTACCCGTTTCATGGACTAACCCGACTCAAGTAGACCAAATTGGAATGTGAGTGTGTGATAGCTCAGTATTGGCTTATTAATGGTTATTGAACCAAAACCTTCTCTTGAGTGATACTTCCCCTCCCTTCTAGAGGTGTGAACCTATACCTACATCCAACTCAATACATGTTACATAGGTAGTTAAACGTTCACATGAAATCCACTTGCATCATAAAACATTAGAATATCCACATTGCAATACATGTTCTTTCATTATACAACATCAATATAAACATAATTACTTCTTCAAAGCAGTAACATCTTAATACCTATTTCAGTATTTCATTTATTTATCAAACATATTGAAATCATGATTTACATTCATCATCCTATTTACCCATGAAGGTAAAAGTAACTTAGTAATAATAAGATGAGGTGTAACATACTTTCCCCTTGTGAATCATCGTCCTTGATGATTTAAAATACTTTAATGTATCGATAAATTCAAATTAGGGATTTACTTTCCATTTTCCAAATTAGTTCCCATCTAACCTTCCCTCATAGCACGACCCTTTGCAATCTTGTCCTTCCTGGACCTTGCACCAAGTGATTTGTGCTAACATAAGAGGAGAACTTATGTGCTTCACGCATACTTTCCTTAAAGAGCTATACTTCATAATCATGTTAAATTCCTTGTACTTTGTAAGCACAATAGTGACTATATCCTATATGACACCTATACCCTAGTGACTGGAAACACGTTCTCATTGGCTAATGAATTTATCCTTAGTGTAACCAAAATAGATAAGGAATGTCAATGTATTGTATACTACATGTGGGTCCTATCCTTTCTTTTGGTGTTTACACCATCAGACAACTCAGAAGTTGAGACCAACCATCACTGAGATAACCATCTACCTTAAGCATAATTATATTGCTTCAACAAGTTTTCCTTGATCCTTCTATCTATTATTCCATTTACGACAATATTTTTGGTCTGAGGTTAATCCTAGTTCCTAGCTTCTCCCAACTTTTAGGAATTCAACCCCACTTCTGTAATTGGATCAAATTATAACTGAAGAAGATTATTGTAATATAGGTATCCCACAAACCCTCCAAGATTTTATTTATTCCTTTTGCCTAACTAGATAACTTAAAGTAATAAATTGAGCATTCATTCAACTGAATTCTCATGACATGGTCACGGAATACACAAAACCTAATATCATTTGTGTGTCCCATTCTAAGATAACCTTCTCAAGAACATTAAGCAACTGCTTTTCACAATATGATGTTTAGGACTGACATCCTATAAATCAAAATTTCCCAACCAAAATTGGTTATCTTGGTGAGTCTATCCACCATAAAATTATGTTAGTTCTATTGACATAGAAAGATCAATCTATTCTCGTGATCTACCACTTCCCCTTTGGAATTCCATGGAAGTATACTGGCCTTGCCATTGACAACATCCTATCATCATCCTCTAGAATTCTATATATCAACTTGCTACATACCTAGCAACATTATACTCTATCCCCTTCTAGATCATAGTGGTTCCTCGTTTGAAAATTTTTGTCATTCCCTTATATACCTAAATATGTCATTAATTTACCTCATTCATTCTTTCATATCCCAAAATTTTGGGTACATAGGTTCCTTCTCTGGTTCACAATAGTCCATTCCAATTAAGTGAAACCTTCTTTTATGGACTTATGTCATATTCTATTCTTGAAATATAATATTTAAATATTGATGATGGAGCTAAACTCCTTCCTCTTAGGACATCTAGACCCTAGATTTATTTCATCCTTTAATCATTCCCAAGTTGTAATATGATTTTCAGCTCAATTTATTTCTTCCAATGAGCATCTATACTAGTTCTAATAATAGTTATCATTTTATCACGCTGACTTGATATTATATTTCAAAAGATATCAGCAATTATTACATACTTAACTTCCAAGCATGTACGTTCCTTGTTAACTCGAGGTTATAAATATATAATTCTTCCCTTTCTGATTCCATGGGTGATAATTTTTCCTTCCATGATTTGGCATACTGCCTATCCTTTTCTAAGGAATCAATTTTTGGCAAGAGACACTGCACATGTCATCTGGTGTTGTCATTGATGGCAAACCTAGTCAATGATTTGATCTGCACGTCAGCACTTGATCATACTGGGAGTTAGATTAAAGTTTTGTGACTAACTGTCAAAGTCAGAACAGAGCATTCGACAAAATTGTGTTCATTGATTCATATGCAATTATCTATTATATTTTTGAGTTATGGATCTCAGGGAAGGTTGTTTGGTGTATGTATTATGCTATATTTGAATCTTAGAGCCTCATATCAATTTTTGTGTAAGTTAGAAGATCTAATTCATTAATTTTTTGTTTAATAGTGTGAGAAGGCTGACTTGGTGAATGTAGTGTGTTGCGGATATTCGAGGAGTAATTATTTAAGTGTTTTTGTGTTCAAGGATGTTGATTTGGGTCCTCACTATGTTATGGTTGACTTTGGTTGGTATGCATTGAAAATTATTTGTGGATTGAGCCGACAGTTTGTAAATATTTATGTTTTGTTGAAGCCGACATGGAGCGATTAAATCTTTAGTTGCGAATATATATATAAGTGATTATTTATATCATTTTGAGGCATGTACAAAGTGTGCTAGTGTGTTGTGAAAGTCAAGAAGGATTGAAGAGCGATTATGTACAGTTTCACTTGTGCATGAAAGGATTTGTGATCCAAATTAAAGCAGACATAGCAGAAGAGCAGAATCAGACAGAAGGTCAAGAATACAATTTGATGATTCAGGCATTAGTAGATGCTATTCTTTAGTTCAAATTCTGGATGTAATCCAATTTCTTTTGTAAGACAGTGAGTCTTCTTTTGTATCTGAGTAGTGAGCTCTAGGCAGTGTGCCTGAATGCATGTGCATTCCTTTTGTAAACACTTATATTTGAGTATACTCATATTATGGATTGACCTCCATCATGGTTTTTCCCCTAACAGGGTTTCCACATAAAAAATCCTTGTGTTATGGTGTTGTGGTTGATTGCTTTGTGTTCTTCATCTTACTTTTGGTTCTATGTTGTAAGTGGTTTAAAGATAGGTTAATAAAGTTAAATTTTGTAGAACACTGATTCACCCCCCTTCTCAGTGTTCCTTGATTCCAACATCAATGATATTAATAATTGATCTTCCAACTCAATTGCATATAGCGTTGTGTTGAAAATATCTTTCTCATTGGTCATAAGCCTCGACCTTTCCACTACCTTTCACTAGTAGTTCCAATAACTTGTCTTTTATCCTTTCCAGCCTTCTTGTGGTTATTGAGGACAAGACTTCGATTGCATCATGACTTACGAAGAAGTCAAAAGTTCTTCCAATTTTAGAGTACATTAGTGAAATTCATCGTATGGGGTAATTTATCCAAGTCTATCTACTCTCCTTCTTCCCCCCTTAGTGTTTCCATGATATTAGATCATCCTAATAGTTGAGCTCATAATGTAATCATCCATTCTCTTCAAATTGGTTGAATTGATTTAACATTATTTGTTGTTGTCTCATCATAGTTGAATGGTTGTTATCTACCTTACTTACCTTTAGTAGGTACACCTTGTACATACCTTTTTGTTTCCAAAACTAGTTCATCATCACCTTCTAATCTCTTAGATTCAATATTTGAATCCCTAGTAATGAGATCTAATGAATAATCAACAAATTTACAAGGTAAGAGGTGCTCTAGTGTTTCATTCCAATTCTTTTCTCCATGTATATCTATGGCATTTTGACCATATTCAATTCCTCATTGCAACATCTTCAAATGATCACTTAAAGATCTAACATAAATTTACTTTCGTTGTCAAGTTTGTAAGTTCAATTTATCCTTCAAACAAACTATGCTTTTAACCGAACCTTTGTTAGATTTAATCCGATTCACTTTTTAGTTCCCAAATAACAATCATCTTTCCAAGTGATTTTGTCCCATTTCTTGGTAACTTTATTTTCTCATAACTTTAGACATTCTTGGGTTGTTTGTGTTCTTTTCCCCTTTTCAATTGGAATCTCCAAATTGACTTTACCTATTCCAGTTGGTGGAATCATGTTAGCTTTTAATTCTCTGTAGATTGCTTCTTTTCTTTGATCAAACCGGTTTCTAACCTACATTCAAAGGTATCAATTTTCTCTCTTGACTCCAATTATCATTGCAATATTTTAACCTTGCATCGAATCAGGTTTGCCAAGGGTTTATCCAATCTCCTGGATACCTCTCAAGCTGGTTTTGATTCACAAAATGTTGACTTTCTACTTTAGCTAAGTTTCCAATTTATGCTTATCATTTAGTTCTATTCCAATAAAGAATACACATATTCTTACTAAATCTAATATCCAAGACTCTTTACAACTACAGGTTGCTATCAATAAGGGAAATCTCTTCAATTATTTCTATCCCTCTGAGTTGTTTAAACAATTTTGTAGGATGAAGGTACCCATTGGTAAACCCCCATAACCCTCCTACTAAACCCGGTTGCATATTCTACAATTCAAGGTGTATCATATTGAGTTGTTGGTTTAGGAGTTTTCAATTCCAGGGATGATTCTTTCCAAGTCCCAAATGCAAACAAGTTTTCAAGAAATATAAACTTCCCTTTTTGTTTCCCATTTGTTCTTTTCCTCTTGCCATCTTGGCATAAGAAAATTTCAGCCATTATCTTCCAATAAGGTTTATGCATCACTTGCATAATGAACTCATAGGTTCTAGAGTTGAACCTGGTAGCTCTGATACCATGTGTAACATGCCCATTGTTCTACTCCAAAAAAATTCCAATGTTTTAACCTCAAGTGAAATTATCCATGATATCATCACATAGCTAAAAAAAATCTCTTTAAAACAAAGATATCATGCACATTTGAAATAAACATTATTCCAAACTTCCATTCAATTACATTGTGATGTGGCAATAATTCATCTTTCTCATTTCATTCAGCAAAATGTTACAATATTTCCAAAGAAATGATTTCATAATCTAGATACAAAATACATTTTCCATTTTTCAAAGAAATAGATACAAGATACATACCTAGCTCATCTGAGCTCCACTAGCACTAGAAATACAAATGATCTAGGAAATCCCCTTTCAAATCTTGGCTTTCCGAATGAGAGGAGAAGCATCACTCAAGTGTTTTTCTGCCATCCACGGACTAACTACGGTCCCCCACACATCTACCACATATGGTAAGATTTCCCTACCCTTTGACGAAGAGTTTGGTTCATAAACCTCAAAATAATAGCCAACCCTGAGTTGGTGTTGTGTTCCACATAACTAGAACTTTACCATTCAACTCATCTATGTTCTACATGTATGACAATCTCAGACTAGCATGGAAAAAAGGTAACACAATGAATTGATAGTGTGACTAGTGGAAAATTACCACTTTGGCCAAAGTATTCATCACCTAGTACTTCGAGTGGATGTCACATGCTCACCTACCATTCTAGCTCAATTTTTTAAGATCAATTATATTCTATGCATAGGCAATTCCCTCCATTGGATAATCTACAACCCCAGGACAACCTATAAACACTAAGTTCACTAAGACTCCTCTAATAAGTAAAACATGTGATTCATGACCTTCTAATTCAAATCTAGCAAGTTATCTATATAGACTTCATTCTATTAAAGTACTTAATACTTTATATATAAGGTATTCCCTTCATTGGGTTATCCTAATCTCTAGGATTAACCAGTGAAATCCTCATGGTTCTAACTTACGAATATCTTCATAAAAAATAACTTCATAATCTAAAGTATAGCTACATAAGCTTCATTTTATACTCATTATTAAATGACTCCAATCAGGAATATATAACATCAATAAAAGATTCAAAAGTATATCCTTGTCAATAAATGACCTTAGTCCAAAGGTATGACTTCAACAATAAATGGCCTCAATCAAAAAAAAAATCATATCAATAAAAGGTTATTCAAAAGTAGTTTCACGTCAATAAAATGACTTCATGTCAAGAGTATATAACAACCAACCTAATTAGGCAATCCCACCTATGGCTCCAATCAAATAGTAATTCACAATTTCAAGTGATCAACTTAATCACATAGGTTAACCTCATCCTTAGTGCCCTATTATGTAGGTTATTCGCATGCTATGTGCTTAAAACAAAGATCAAATAATCAACCCAACCAGGTAGGTTATTCTTGTGTTTCTAGCTCAATGTCGAAACCTGCTTTGTGATCCCCACATAGAATGTTATCCCACAATCCCAAGAATTCCTAGTAGAGAAGCTTCTCGTGCCTTGTCAATATGTGAGAGGATGAAAGATGAGCACATTTTGGCAATTCTCAATCTAGGGTTTCAATCAATAATCAAGTAAATCAATGATCTAATGATCATTCTAGCATAGACTAAAAATAAGGTTCACATGATGTCACATCCTATCAACGACGACACATTATTCATACCATTACTATTGTCATGATGCTAGTCTTGTTTTTTCCAAGGTTTTTCCTAGCTTTACAAGCTAAGAAATTCAAGTTATTCCCAAGACATTGTTATGTTTTATGCTTCACATTTTACTCTTCGTACATATGGTATATACTAACTATGTAAATTCTAAATAAAAACACATCATATGAAAACCCATTTAGGGTATATAAAATCTCATTAACCTAATAGATAGGTTCCATCAAAGCAAGTAATATCCAAGAACATTCAAGCATCATAGAAACTTTCCAAAGTCAAACAGAGCATAAGGGAGTAAGATACAACTTGCCTATAAATACAAAACTCCAAATTGATCTAGCTAGTTTCCAATCCTAGCCTCCTCAATAGCTCATAGCTTGGTGTCAAATCACTTCCACTCTTCCCAAAGACCCTCACAAAATATTTCACTAAAACTCTTGCAAATATCTCTAAAACTCTCTCACAAAACTTAGAAGAATCGAGTAACTCTCATAAAATAACAGTGGTATGCAGATATTCATCCCTTAGAGGTAAAGAATGCCTCTATTTATACACAAAAATCAGCATCTACAGGCTATAATCAAGGTAGATGAATCGACACTTTTTAGCTTGCATGTTTCGACTTAGCTTGGTAAATAAAAGGTGGTAGAATTCAAACTTAATACTCAACAAAACAAAATAGTAGGTCCCATCATTCAAAGGTAGCAAGAATGCATTTTAGATATTCAAGGTAAATAATCAAACAGGTCGACTCTATTCATGCTAGCTTCTACTTGACATATTCTCCATTTTACTTTGGTTTCCATCATCGAACATAGCTTACAAAATAGACTTCTAATACAATGAAAATATTCATAATTTGACACCACATAAACCTCTTGCATGCTTTTGGTGTTTGCAGATATATGACTAAGTCAAAGCTTTTAAATGCATTTCAATTAGCTTTCAATACTCTTAACTATGTCTTATACACTACATATGTTGGGTTTTATTACCATTTACTTTAGCATCTTATTAGCATATTTTCTATGTTACGCCATCGACATGCCTATATATACATTATTTCTAAGCACTACACATAATCATGTTTTGTTGATTTAATTATACATCTATGTGTTGGCTTTAAGTCTTTATTGACTTAGCATGTGTCCAACTTAAAATATTCTTTCAAGCGCTATCTATATGCGTTGGTCCAAAGACATCAACGCTGGCTTAAATGCACTTTCATTTAATATCTATGCACTATGATAATAATAATAAGTGCTATAAACAATATATTATAATATATATAATAAATATATATTATATGTATATACACATATATATAATGCATGTATATACATATATATATGCATAACATTACTATATATATACCTACTTACAAGTTATAAAATGCATCATTCGATTTATTCGAATGCATATTCCTTATTATCATAATTCACAAGTTGATAATGCATGTGTACACACACACACATATATACGTAATAATATGCTCGTATGGATGCCTCTATTTTCGTCAATACATACACACACATTAATATATATATTTATATACCCATATATCATATATATCATTGCCTTGATACTTAAACTCATAAAAATATGTTAAAATAGTCATACATATATACAAATATTAATATATATGTATATACGTTTACATTAACATAACAACATACATATACATTTAGTTATGGAGAGTGGGAAGAGCGGTGGGAGTGGGGGTTTGAATTCTTTGAAGGGTGAGGGAGTTGATGAGTCTAAACTAGATGATGCTGACACATATGGTTGGCTATTGGTTTTTGATTTCTTTGGTAGGCGGTTGGGTTCACTTTGTTGTTGGGTTGTGATTGATTGCATGGATGGTTTGCTTCCTCGTGTTTTGTTGGTTGCTTCTACTACTTCTAGGTTGCAGGATAGCCTTGTTGGTGTGTGCTTTGGGCCCCTTGTGAGGGTTTTGTCAGTGGGTTGGTCTATCTTTAGCTCTGACTGACGTGTTGGGGCAGATGGTGTGCTTCTTGTTCTGGCCTTCTCCCTGACTCTTCTCTGCTTTGTTTCCCTTTGCCCTATTAGGCTTTCTTTGTTACTTGGTGTGGCTCATTGGATTTTGGGTTTTAGCTACTTTATCTTTGCCAGGCCTTTGTGTTTTTTGTGTTGCTAGGTTGTAGTTGGTTGCTTAGGTGGGGTTGTTGTTTGGCTTCCTCACATTTTGTTGGCTACTTGTGATGTTTTTGGTTTGCGAGTTTTCCTTGTTGGTGGGTTCTTTGGGCCCCTTGTGGGGTTTTAGTTAGTGGATTGATCTATCTTTAACTCTGACCAGTGTGTTGGGGTGGATGGTGTGCTTCTTGTTTTGGCCATAACACTGATTTGTCTCTGCATTGTTCCCACTTTCCCCCTAGGCTCTCTCTACTTCATGACGTTAATGGCAGGCTATGGGGTTTCTATGGCTGGCTGTTGGGTTCTCGGTGGTGTTGGGTGGTGGATGGTTGCATTGGTGTTGCTGGATTTCTTGCTTGTGTTCTACTGACTGCTTGGGCTGGTTTTAGGTTGCTTGAATTCCTTGTTATTGGTTGGCTCCCTCACATTTTGTTGGCTGTTTATAGTGCATTTGGGCTTAGTTTGGTTGAGCTCCTTCATTTTTTTTCTCAAAGCTTAAAAGTTTCTTCTCTCTTGGTTGTTGGTTGAGTTTCTTATGTTGGTTGGGCTGCTGACGGTGTGGTGGTGTGAGGAGGGTTTCTTCTTTATGATGAAGTCCTATTTTTTTCTTGGCTTGGTGGTGTTGGACTTTGTTGTCCAAATTGGTGCTTGTTTGTTGTTGGTTGGGACATGCTTATTATTTTTTCCTTGGTCCTAGTTGTGTAAGCTTGATGTGGAGGTTTCTATTGCTACCTTCATGTATTAGATTTTGTTTGCATCTCTTTTTGTGCTCCACCTTTTATTCCTCTTGCAGGTTTTTCCAAAGGATGGTACAACTAATGGCTCTACTGTTGTGTTGGCTCTCTCCTTGGATCCTATGGAGGTGGATTCATCTCTTATTGAGGTGGAGTTAGGAGGTGAAGGTTTCTTGTTTCCTTAGTGGTTGATCCTTTTGAGGTGGACACTTCTCCTATGGAGGTGGAGGTTGAGGGTGCTGGATATTTCAGGCGGAAGTGGAATAGTTGGTCATGACACCCTCTCCAATAGAGGGGATCTCTCTCCTATTGAGGTGGGGATTGAGTTGGTATCCTGGTTTGAAAGGTGGTCTATGTACTCTTTCTAGCCTTATTGCTCCTTTATTGAGGTAGGGAGTAGGGCTGGTTTGGTGGTTTTGGAAGGGAGCTCTTGCTGCCCTCTCTATTTTGGCTTAGTGTTGTTTTCATTGAGCTCTACAGTCTGGGTGGTACAGGCTGACGGTTTCTTGGTTGTTTCAGGCAGTTCTCATGCCTTGATAGGGTTTTAAGTCCCTCTCTTTTCTTGGGTTAAAGGTTCCAGTTAAAACCTTGTTGTAAAGGGTTTAAGGTCCCTTCAAAACCTTTGTGTAGCTTGTGTTGTCCTATTTTTTTCTTTTTTTTGTTGTTGTCGTTGGGCTGTTGATGGTCTATGATTTATCTTTTAGTAGCTTTCTTTGCTCGGATAGGGTTTTAGGTCCCTTCAAAACTTGTTTGTAATGGGTTTTAGGGCCCCATCAAAACCTATTTTTCCCTAATAAAAAACATACATATACATTAATATATGTATATATGTATATATTTATATATAACATTATTTTATCATCCATGCTTGAGTACATATACTCATATATTCATCAATTGTATATACATATACTTCATTGATTAGCACACAAAGAAGAACATATATTCTATCCAGAGATTCAATCACATAATTCAATCCATAGAAACAACCTATCTCAATCAAGGACGACTTCACAATTATTCTAATAAGTCAAGACTATGAATAAAGGCACTTACCCCTTTTATGGACTAGCTCAACTCAAGTAGACCAAATTGGAATGTGAGTGTGTGTGATAACTCAGTATTGGCTTATTAAGGGTTATCGGACCAAAACCTTCTTTTGAGTGATGCTTCCCCTCCCTTCTGGAGGTGTGAACCTATACCTACATCCAACTCAATACATTGCATGGGTAGTTAAACGTTCACATGAAATCCACTTGCATCATAAAACATTAGAATATTCACATTGAAATAAATATTATTTCATTATACTACATCAATATAAACATAATTACTTCTTCAAAGCAATAACATCTTAATACTTATTTTAGTATTTCATTCATTCATCAAACATACTAAAATCATGATTTACATTCATCATCCTATTTACCCGTTAAGGTAAAAGTAACTTAGTAACAATAAGACGGTGTGTAACATAAGAAATACAATTGTTGACACTGACTTTGATGAGATGATGTTAATGGGATTTTCCATACTCATAACAAAAACGTTGATACTCATTGTATTGCTCATCTTAGTAAAAAAACTTCTCATTTTTAATGTTGACCATGGGTAGTGTATTTCTCATGTGTTACTTGTTTGACATTTGACTATTCTCTAAGAATCACAGTCATCCTAGAAGTATTATGAATACTTTACTTTGAACATTATGAAATTTTAAACAAATAAATTTTTAACATATTGTATTGTAATTTATTTTTAATGTTTGCTACTTTTTTGTGGTTTTTCTTTATGCTATTTATCTTGATTTTCATTAGTAATTCTTTCTCGTGGAATATGAATCATCAATTTGTAATTGAAATTGATAGAAAATTAGCAATGGAGTAATGTCAAAGGGAAAAATGTTTTAAAAAAGTCTCAATTGTGGTCTAGAAAAGTAAACAAATCAATGGAGAACAAATACAGAGGTGTTATAAAATGATAATCAGGTTGTTATGCCTCAAAAGTAAGAAACTCCAAGTTGAAGAAGCAACAATGGCTTGGAACCTTTGACACAGTAGAAGAAGCAACATATACTTATGATAAAGCTACTATAACAATTAGAGGAAAAAATGCATTTACAAATTTTGTCTACATCAATTCTACACCATGTAGCCTCTTGTCCAATAAACATGTTGAATTATCTCATCTAGAATCTAGATTACAAAAAAAAGAACAAATTGCTCAAGAAATCTTTATTTCATCAATACAAATATATGATTCAAGTAAGCCACTGACCTATGCTTGAGTTATAATAAGTTTGAACAGTCTACAAAAGATAGGTCATATAGACCTGTGTTAGAAAACATGCATGGGGTTGCTGTGTTACAAAAAAATTGAATTCTAAATTGAAGAAACAATAATGGTTGGGAAGTTTTGATACAATAGAAGAAGCTACTTTTGCTTATGATATGGTTGCAATATCTATAAAATGAAATATGACAATCACAAATTTCATCTATACCAATTCAAAGCTAGAATATTTGCCACAATCCACCAAGTTGTTGCAACATACTTTTTCTGATAATAGCTCAAGCAATTTAAGAATACAAAATTTAGGATCAAGTTCTATGAGTCATAATACTTTTTCTCATAAGGACATGGTTCATGACATACAATGTTTTCCAAATATGATGGACAAGAATCATAACCCACTTGAACTTGATTCCAACAATTTAGAAACCCTCATCTCTCATCCAAAAGATATTAGTGTCATTTGTAGTAGCAATATTAACACTACAATGCCTTTGTACTATAGCTTGCATGGTTCTTCTTCAAATTTTGGTATGTCTCCTTCAACTACATTTGAATTGTTCAAATTTGAAACCTTTTGTAAGAAAGCTACTGGTAACAATTTTGTTACTTCATCTTCATCTCCATGGTTCCAAACCTCTCTTAGCTCTACTAATAACCTTGTTCTTGTTAATAGCACCAATAGTAATACAATTTCAATGATTGATTCTAAAAATTAATTTTACCTAATGAAATTGAAAGCCAATATACTTGTCCATTTTAGGAAGATCCTCTCTTTGCATCTAACAATGTTGTCAACATAAATAAGGAAAACAATATCAATTATGATATTAGTAATACATATCTAGCTATTACTACTTCTACATCTACTACTAAAATTGTTACATTTTATTTGACTATTGATGACGTATATAACTCAATGTATACACCTTATCAATCTATGCACATTTATAATCAATAACAATGCATTTGTATACATCTACATTGGATGACAAGTTTATTCTTCAATATATTTTATAACAAACAAATACAAAGATAGTTGATATTACTACTTGGGAAATTTGAAGTCCTCCAAAGAAAATTATATGTTTTGTTCATAAAGAAATGTAAATTACATTGAAGAAAAATATCATTTCAAAACATTGCATCTTGTTGTTACAAACTACCCCTTCAATACTCATAGCTTGGGACAATATCTAAAGCATATATTTGTGTAATTATGATATAATTATTTTATTACAAATATATGCATTCAAGAAAACTATTGCAATTGATAACAATATATTTAATTGTTTTGTTGACCTAACTATTGCTAATTTCATATTTATCATCTCTTATTTTTCCAATTTTCATATTTCACCCTTTCATCTTTGCATCCTATCAAAATAAGCAAGATGACAATGAATAGGTGTATCCACATACCGTGAAAAAAATGGGAAGTGCCAATTCCAAGTCCAATTGATTCCAACATATTGGGACACATTTTTTCTGTGTACTACCCACATGTATGTTGTGGAGGCCTTCAAATTCATATTAGGTGAATATTTTCTTAAGGGTGGTAATAAAGTGGACTTGGTTTGCAATTCACACTTCCTAGATAAGTTAGCATATGCATATATTAAAGATTATCTACTTCCACCAAATGTTTACAATGAAGTTGTTGTTGATTATGATGAAACAATTGGTGATGCTCATTTTAGGAGTTTATTCCCCCATGACATGTTAAAAGAACGTGGGGAAGCTTCCTGTGTTTATAATGCTATACAAATGGGTTTGACTAATAATTGTGAACTTATATTCATACATGCTTTGCATGCACATGTTGCCCACTCGGGTCAAAATCTATCAACTAGGATCTTAGAGGACTTCAGAAGATTGATATACCTATCTTGGCATGTTCCTCCTCGAGCCTTTTCCACATCTCCAACATCCACATCCACTTTGGATCCAATTTATTCTAAGGAAGTTGTCAATGTTTCTACTTCTTGTTGGGAATAGGATGCCATTTAATTGCATTCCTAAACATTATTTCATGTATCTCCTAAGTCCTTGGAAAGTGTTTCCCAACACTAGGATTAGAAAGAGATTAAATTTGAATGAAATGAACATGTTAATTGACATTTGTAATTAATTATAAATGATGAGAACATGTGGGGACGCCCATGAAGATCTCCTACAAAATAGGAGCACATGGGGAACCCACATGGAAGGTGGAACTTGATGGAACCCTCAAAAAAGTTTTTTCTCGTTCCATTTTAAACCCTTATTGCATTTTATATATGGTTATTATTCTGAGGGTTTGAGTTTATATGAATTACTCACAGGGTTCTTTTTGGTCATCATTTCCCTCTTACCTCTTTCCAATCATCCTTTCTAAAGTTTCATATCATTCATCTAGTAATTGGTCTTTCTAAGCCTAGGTTTGGGCCTTATATTTTATAAGGATTTGGTGAAGGATTATTTTAAAAATCTCAAGCCTATTATTCTCATGTTGTCTTAGGGAGTCCCCTTCCTTAAGAACAACTAATGCGCATGTGTTAAAAAAGTTCCCACTTATGTCTCGATGGCCTTCATAGCCATATCGCTCATCATTGATTTATTCATTGGTTTACACCTTGAATTGGCGATGAGAAATGGATTAACATTGTCCCTTGGATATTGCTCATCGCTAATGGCTTTTGAGCCTTCAACATTGTAATAGCAATAAGCGATGCTTCTATTTTTATGTTCTTATCACTCATCACGAATGGCCATAAAAAAGATGAACTTGTAATAGTGATGAGAGATATCATGTGATTTCCTGTATATCGCTTGATCATGAATATGTTTTGAATATAAAGTTACACAAATTAGCGATATGTGATGAATATTAAAAGTTTTAAACCTTCTCGTCGCTAATTACTTGCAAAACATATGAGGAGAATTAGCGATGAACAAAGGCCTTATGTAATAGTTTCATCGCTCATCGCTGATTTGTTTTTGAACTTGAGTTCTAAATTAGTGATAAGCGATGGACATCCTCTAAAGGGTTTTATCTCTCGCTAATGTGATATGATCATATGGGCGATGTATTTTGTGATGTTTTTTTTATGCAGGATTGTACGTGTCCAAATGCAGTGCTGACACAACACCTCCCGTCATAGATAGAGTCTTAAGAGCAAGATTTGAATTAGTGATGAACGACAGAAGGATGAATGTGACCAACAGTCAAGCCACAAAACCAAGGGCTAAAGACCATTGCTAGAATGTCTGCATCATTGATAGAGTGGGGTAAAGACAAAATAGATCAGCGACAAGCAATGGTCACTACATGGAATGGGCTACATGGAAAAATCCTAAGAATTTCACATAAAGCAAAAGGAAAGCATCAAGAAGACTGAGGAACCATTGATGAAGTTTTAAAATAGGATAATCCAATGGACTGAGAATCACCACATAAATGCTTTCATCAAAATTTAGGATTAGCGATGAAGTAATGAAGTGTATAAAGAAAGTTTCCCTCTAAAGAAAAACTAGTCTTGTGTACTTCGCCGATATTAATGAAAACACAAGATTAGGTTGGCGATACATGCTGATTGACAGATTGAACACTTGATCTGGCATCACTGTTTTCTATGATCAAGTTGCTAAGGACATAAAAAACCAAGGCTCATATCACCGTGGATGAAGTTTTAAATGCTTTAAAAGCAATGGCTTAGATTCAATCTTGAGATGTAAGTTATCAACTAGCTCGCACAAGGAAATTTTGAGTCATTAATCTTGCATGCTCCAAATTGCCTATTTAATGTAGATTACTTGAGTTATCTTCCATGTCATGATTCATCTTGTAATGAATGAGGGCCAAAGGATAATAAAGAGGTGTGTACGAATTGAATTCTCTTGAGAAGTGTGTAGACATTCTAAGCAAGTAGGTCTATCATGATGATTCGAGAGTCTGAGGGGTTGAGTTTGTTTGAGCCTAAGGGAGGTCTTGAGGATAAAAGAGGAATACATGGAGCTCTTGATACACCAAAAGGAAGTGTAGGATTTAGAAAATTCAAGGAGTATAGTACCAAGGAAAATTACCATCCAAAGGAGTAGATAGTTTCAGAAGAATTAGTCAAACACAGAGAGAGGAGGATGGTGAAACATAAAGAGAAGGCATGGGTGGAGAGGGAGCATTGTAAGGCCTATCCAAAGAAATGCAATTCTTCATGTGGTGTTTCTAATAACCCTTCAAATAGTGAGGGTGACACTGAATCAGAGGGTGAGTATTATCCCCTCTCCTTGGTACTATCAAGGAATCCTAACAAAGAGGTGGTGACAGTTTTTCTAGTCCCACCACGAGCAAAACATGGGCGAATATCCTCTGAGGTTGATGAGTCAGAGTGATGATTGTTCCCTAATTTTGTTTTTAGTGATACCATGCCCTTTTTATTAGGATTGTCTTATTCAACACTCATGTGATTT